>OW121702.1:24231969-24386132 GCA_933228785.1 Lasioglossum pauxillum | reverse complement strand
AGGGTTGAAATTTTACTCAGTACATTTTTTCTTGATGCCCTATCGAATGACCCATCGTCGATACAATTCGGCTCAAGGGTACTTTTGACCATCTTATCCATTCGAGTTTTTACTAGTAATCGGTAGGTTGTTGGTTCGTGTCCCGCTTCCGATATTTATTTTTTTTTCTCGAAATTGATGCCTACTTCAATTTTAAACCTTAAAATCTATTATTTATAAGTTATTAACTTCCCGATTTTATAGGGAAGTTATTGTAATGACCCCGAAAATCGAAAATCGATTTTTTAGCAGAGCTTCATGTTTCATGGTCATTGCAGTCATTTTAGACTATTTTCAGCAAAATGTTCGTATGTGTGTGCGTATGTATGTATGTTTGTATGGTATCAAATTTTTCGTTAACGTTTTCTGAAAAAGTAACAACGCGATCACAATGATGAATGATGCAATCGATGTGCCTCGCTGTAACTTAGAGCTGATTAGATTTCGGTCCATTTTGGACAAGTCGTATTTTATTTTTTTAGTTTTTTTCGAAAGGAGTTGATTCAACAATGCAATTTATACGAGAGGACGGAAATTTTCCACCGAAGAAACAAACGTAATTACATAAAAAATTATTTTTTTAATAAAAAAAATTTTTTTATATTTCATTTTTTTTTATTTATGCAACTAATGCTAACGTTACTGCTTACAATAATCGAAAATTATCCCAATGCAAGAGTGAGTTTATCATCTATACTCCCGAGAATACATTTTGGGAGAATATCGATGAAAGTACAAAAAAAAGTGATGTTGGCGATGTTGGCGAAGGAGTAACGAATCGGGAAGTTCTTTGTGTGACTCTTGGAGAGCAGTCCTACTCGCGAGCTCGCGAAGCGAGCGAGCAAAAACAACCCTACTCGCGAGCGAGCGAAGCGAGCGAGCAACAATAACCCTCTCGTTTTTTCTTGAAATTGATGCCTACCTCAATTTTAAGCCTTAAAATCTTTTAATTATAAGCTATTCTTAGTTTTGGATAAGGTATAATGAGTAAATAGGTATTTATTTGTGACCATCTTATCCATTCGTGTTTTTACTAGTAATCGGTAGGTTGTTGGTTCGTGTCCCGCTTCCGATATTTATTTTTTTTTCTCGAAATTGATGCCTACTTCAATTTTCAACCTTAAAATCTATTATTTATAAGTTATTAACTTCCCGATTTTATAGGGAAGTTATTGTAATTACCCCGGAAATCGAAAATCGATTTTTTAGCAGATCTTCACGTTTCATGGTGATTTGAGTCATTTTAGACTATTTTTATCAAAATGTTCGTATATGTGTGTGTGTGTGTGTGTGTGTGTGTGTGTGTGTGTGTGTGTGTGTGTGTGTGTGTGTGTGTGTGTGTGTGTGTGTGCGCGTATGGCCGTTTCTATGTAATCAAATTTTTCGTTAACGTTTTCAGGAAAAGTAACAACGCGATCAGGATGATGAATGATGCAATCGATGTGCCCCGTCGAAACTTAGAGCTGATTAGATTTTGGTCCATATTGGTCAAGGAGTTTTTTAGATTTTTACTTTTTTTTCGAAAAGAGTTGATTCTACAATGCAATTTATTAGGGAGGACGAAAATTTTCCACCAAAGAACCAAACGCAATTACATAAAAAATTTTTTTCTTAATTTTTTTTTTTAGATTTAAAAAAAAAATTTTTTTTTTAACTGATGCTAATGTTACCGGAATAATCGAAATAATCGAAAGTTATTCCAATGCAAGAGTGAATTTATCATCTCTATTCCCAAGAATACATTTTGGGAGAATATCGATGAAAGTACAAAAAAAAAAACGATGTTAGCGATGTTGGCGAAGGAGTAACGAATCGGGAACTCTTGGAGAGTCACACACCAAATAAAAAACATTAATAGCAGTAGGCCCTACTAGCCATGCGTATCACTAACCCTCTCGCAAGAGCAGTCCTACCCGCGAGCTCGCGAAGCGAGCGAGCAAAAACAACCCTACTCGCGAGCGAGCGAAGCGAGCGAGCAACAATAGCCCTCTAGTTTTTATTTTTGGATAAGGTATAATGAGTAAATAAGTATTTATTTGTGACCAATGAATAACTGATCATGGAATAAAATCGAAAAGTGGGGATCGGGCGGAGCGTCCGTAATGCCCTTCTTGCGCCGTTCCCGTCCCGCTTGTTTACACTCTTTCACTGGACAGTACACGCGAACAAGACTTGGCCGGATGTTCGAAACCAGTTCCGTTGTGTCGCGTAAGGAAATGGCGATCCATGTTGTACAAGGATAAAATGTGGAAGAGGTGGTCTTGATCGACCAGAATGAAAGGAATGTGTAATTGAAAGAATGGAATGACTGATAAGAGTGAAACAGGGTTGCAGAGTGGTTGGTATCAGAAACAGAATGCAAGATTGAAAGAAATGGATAAGTGTGGTAACGGATGGATTTGAACTGGAAGAGAAGTGGACTGTATAAATGATATTGTGAGCACGGATGTATGAATCTACGTACAAATAAACTGTGTTTGCACTTTAAGATGGTTGTCAAAAGGTATTACACTGTGTCGCGGAACTACTGTACAATGAGTTTGAAATAAAGATAACTTTGAATACTTGAAAAGGAATCGCTTTGTATGACGCGGATCAGCTGATCGTTTGTCGCAGAGAGAGTTAGTCGCAGAGAGAGAGAGAGACGACGGTTGTCACTCTCTTTTATTGTCTCGATCCTTCTGGAAGTTCGTCACGCATCGGTGGTTCCGGTTGAGCGTTCGCGAACATTCCAGAAGGATCGAGAATGGTGTGAGCCAATCATGTAGCCGATCTATTTCCCGCGTAAGCCTCGATGGCATACGATGACGCTCGCGGTTTCGGCGGGATCGCGCTAGCCTTGGCGGGGTCGCGCGGTGCCGGTGTAACAATATGGCGTTCGGGCGCGCCAATCTTGACCAATTTGCTCCTTACGATCGCGCAAGAAGCCGATATAGGACCAAAACGAGACGAGGCGAGAAGAGACGCGTGATACTCCCGCACGTTCCGGCCGACTTCAGACGCGGCCGAACGGGACCCGGGTTCCGCGGGAACTTTTCGCATTAATAATTCCATCGCGCGTTCGGAATTATAAATCACGGGACCCTCCCTATTGGAAATGTTTGAAATTCCGACGGTTCTCGAAGGGGATGTACTCGAATCGCATAGAAGTTCCCTCGGAGTTCTTTATTCTCTCGCGTGTCCGGAACCGCGGGCCGACCTCGTCTTCTTCTTTCCCTCGTTTCCATCGCCTTTCTTCCCAACCCCCTCTAGTTCCGGCAGCGATTCCTTGGCCAGGACGTCGTTCCTGCAGGACTTCCAACGGGACAGCGGCCTTTCTTAATTGCTAATCCACGTATCCCGGATATTCGCTGACTTACATGGCGCGCGTGCCAACTCCGGCTACGTAAATTCCCGTAACGAGACCCAATTTCACCAGTCCCGCGCACCCGGTGTTAATTGCCGCCGCCTGATAAAAAATAAATACTGCCTACGCCGACCACCATCTGCTGGGACAACACCGGTCGCGCGACCTGTGTTTCGCAATTTTCGAGAATTTATTCGGTTTGTCAAATCACCTCCGCTGCAGCGCACCGGCAGAGAAAATTGCATTATTCTGTCGAAGTACAGATTTTTAACTCTTAGCGCACGCTGACTGACACGTTTGTCATCTGTAGACTGCGGTCCTTTATGCGAAATAAAAATTTTCTGCATCAGTTTTAAGAAGCAAATTCCTAGCCAGAGCAAACCCATTTTTTTCAAAAAAATGTCCCACGATTTATTATTAAACTAGAGGGCTATTGTTGCTCGCTCGCTTCGCTCGCTCGCGAGTAGAGTTGTTTTTGCTCGCTCGCTTCGCGAGCTCGCGGGTAGGACTGCTCTTGCGAGAGGGTTAGTAATACGCATGGCTAGTAGGGCCTACTGCTATTAATGTTTTTTATTTGGTGTGTGACTCTCCAAGAGTCACACAAAGAACTTCCCGATTCGTTGCTCCTTCGTCAACATCGCTAACATCGTTTTTTTTTTGTACTTTCATCGATATTCTCCCAAAATGTATTCTGGGAATAGAGATGATAAATTCACTCTTTCATTGGAATAACTTTCGATTATTCCAAGCGGTAACATTAGCATCAGTTAAAAAAAAAAATTTTTTTTTAAATCTAAAAAAAAAATTAAGAAAAAAATTTTTTATGTAATTGCGTTTGGTTCTTTGGTGGAAAATTTTCGTCCTCCCTAATAAATTGCATTGTAGAATCAACTCTTTTCGAAAAAAAAGTAAAAATCTAAAAAACTCCTTGACCAATATGGACCAAAATCTAATCAGCTCTAAGTTTCGACGGGGCACATCGATTGCATCATTCATCATCCTGATCGCGTTGTTACTTTTCCTGAAAACGTTAACGAAAAATTTGATTACATAGAAACGGCCATACGACACACACACACACACACACACACACACACACACACACACACACACACACACACACACACACACACACACACACATACGAACATTTTGATAAAAATAGTCTAAAATGTCTCCAATGACCATGAAACGTGAAGATCTGCTAAAAAATCGATTTTCGATTTTCGGGGGTAATTACAATAACTTCCCTATAAAATCGGGAAGTTAACTAACTCCACTTCGGGATTAACAACTACTTCAGTTATCTTGCCAAACCTAACTCAGACTAATTTCCACTCCCTCTTAAAATAAACTTTTCGGGTTATCCGCAGTCGTTAGCCGTTTCTTCTCAGAAACACTGGGTGGGTGTGTGGTGTCGTCCCAAACCTAACAAAGACCTAGCCCAGCCTAGTCCTACAAAAAAATTTGTCGGTAAGGTAGAGAGTAAAATTAAGATGGTAAAAAATGTTTTTCGAGCCGCCAAAAATCCGTCTGACAATCATCATTTTAGTCAAAATGGAACCTATTTCTAAAATTTTATTCAGTTCTGAGCATGGACGTCTTCGGAAGTTCAGTCGGGTTAATCATTTCAGTGGGTTGAAAATAGTGCATTGGTGTTTCTAAATTCTCTTGACTCTCTAAACTTTTTTAAAGTGGACATACCCATTTTTCTTATAAATGCATAAAATCCGCGGTCTAGTGATCTGTGACCGAGATATTTTTATCCACATCACAACGTTGGCATAAACCAGGCCTGGCCAACCCAAATGGTTTCGCGGGCCACTTTGATGACGCGTAACGTTACAGTGAGCCGCACTTCAGGTAAAGATGCTTTTAGAAAATGTAATACAAATACCAAATGAATAAAACTTTATTGTTCTACGTCGCATTATAACAATTACACATGCAAATTTTCATTTACTTTATATTTTTGTATACATACAACGAGAAACAAAAGTTTCAATAGAAATATAAAATCGCCCGGAGGGCCGCATAATTTACCGTTGCGGGCTGCATGCGGCCCGCGGGCTATGTGTTGGCCAGGCCTGGTATAAACTATTACAATATACAGGTGAGCATGAGTACGGTAAGCATGAATAAAGTTAAGTCATGCTTTTCGAGGAATAACTCCTTCGAAGGTCAACATATTATATACGGTTGAAAAGAAATTCAAAAGTCGAAAACAAGAGCCACCCTAACGTACTGCCAACGAAATTTCGTTGGTGTGTGTACGGTGCAGTGATAAATCCCAACTTTTCGGTATTTTCCCACTAAATTGTTTCGATTTTATAGGATTTTTACGGTTACCGGTTCGGCGACAGCCATTCTGATGCAACAATATTTAGAAGAAAAAAAAAGAACAGTGTTCGTTCAGCGTCCCATTTTTACGAGGACTGCTGAATAGGTTGAAACCGAGGAACGGAATCGTTTTATACGGGACTTTTATTTCGCACTTTTTACTTTCGATCGGGCAAAAAGGTCGCGTCGGTTTCCGGTTCTCTGGGCTGGAGCATCCTGTATCGTTCGAGATTCGCAATTTCAGCGAACGGATTCCGCGGAGTCAGCGAAAAAGAGTTAGGTGGAGGACCGGCCATGGTCCGGACCCGTGGAGAAGGAAACGAAGAAAGTTTCGTCGATCATAGATCACTAGGAATCCCGCGGAAGGAGGATTGCGTTTCCGGGATGGCCGTAATCGGGCACGATTTGCATCGAAAACACCGGCCTGCCTGCTCGCCTCTCTCTCTCTCTCTCTCTCTCTCTCTCTCTCTCTCTCTCTGGCTCTCGGTATGCGGTGGTCGCGTAAACATGCAAACACGGTTTTTCAAAATTGTCGTAATTCCCAGTGACACGTTGCAGGCCGGTGCGATAGTGCACGGCGGCACGGGGGTGCAGCTGTTGCAGCCCCGGAATGGGAACTGGGTGCATACGGTGGCATAAACTATGACAAAATGCGCCGCAACCCCCTGGCGAGAAGTTTAAATCCCGCGGCTACCTCACTGCATAAACTTGCTACCCCGTGGTCTTGATCTACTCTCCACAGATGCAACATCGTTCCTCGTGGTTGCATTGTTTTCTCGTACAGGAAAATTCAAATTGACGGTGATGATAACAAGAATTTTATTTAGTGTCAATCCTATGCCGCATCAGAAATCTTTACTTTACCGGACACAAAATTGGTGCCTTTCTCCTACGAATTATGATGCATTTGGTATGTAATCCAGTAGGTTTGTACCCGGAGAACCTGCAGATCGAAGTTTCGAACCTCTAGGATCAATAGTTGAGGAGATATGGTTACTTAAAGTTGAG
This sequence comes from Lasioglossum pauxillum, assembly GCA_933228785.1. Lineage (NCBI taxonomy): Eukaryota > Metazoa > Arthropoda > Insecta > Hymenoptera > Halictidae > Lasioglossum > Lasioglossum pauxillum. The sequence continues at coordinate 24,379,399 of OW121702.1, read as the reverse complement.
CATATTTCCAGTTTCTTGACGGCGCCCTTACCTGTCAAAAATGCTCAACTTTAAGCGACCATAGCTCCTCAACTATTGATCCTAGAGAATCGAAACTTCGATCTGTAGGTTCTCCGGGTACAAATCTAATGGATTACATATCAAATACATCATAATTCGTAGGAGAAAAGTACTAATTTTGAGTCCGGTAAAGTTCCGATAAAAGTTCCGATTTTGAAGGAACTTATAAAATGACGTAGATCTGATCATGAGAAAAACGCGTTCAAAATTTACGAATGTAATTTTTCTAACAAAAAAGTTTTCGATTTTTGGAAATATTATGTACTGTGCCCTAACGTCCCTAACCCCTTAACACTATCGTACCGGGTACAAAATGTTTATGTATTGTTTTATAAAAACATGACTGAATTTATATAGATTTTTCACAATTTTTGTAATATCGTTATACGTGTTCGAATAAAGAAATTTATTGAACAGTTTCTAATGGAAGCATCTTTATAATTGCAATAATTAAAAAATAAAGAAGCCTCTAGTCGACTATCCTGTACAATGATTGCTTTATTGATGCGAGAGATATTTCCATAAAAGAGTTCAACAAATAATCCCTGTTTAGTTCTGCAAGTTTGATCACAATGCTTAGAATTACTTTGACTTTGTGAGACTTTTGGGGTGATTTCGAGTTAGTTTAACAACGTGCGAGCAGCGACGATACAGCTGTTTCGCCTTAATGCGTCAAATAATTCTGTTTCTTTTGTCCGGGCTGAAGCTCCGCGCACACAAGCAACACAGGTTAATAGAATTTTTCGGGAAGCGGTGAAAGAATCGCGCTGGGAATAAAGGGAAAAATTGTTGGGGTCGCGGCAGCCCCGGAGGCTCTATAAAATCTGATATCCCGGTGGCCCAATCACCGCCGCCGAGTGTTATGTAAATTTCCATCGGTGCCGGAGCCTCTAGCGTGTCTATCCGAGGCAGATTGCGGCAATTACGCGCTCTACCAACGATATTTCTTCCTCTACGATTCATTATTATCTGCACAATACTCTGCGGCAGGAGGACGTGATTACCGGAACAAGCGAATTCCTACCGGACCGATATTTATAAAATTTTCTCTCCGTTTTGCTCAAAGAAGCTACAAAATCGACAATATATTTATCAGTATGCTGCGGATTTGATGCATTTATCACGAAAATGGGCACGTACAATTTAAAGCAGTGGACGAATTAAGAAGATTTATCTATTTGTCAGGTTTGTTACCAGTAATTATTTCGCTGTTCCTTTTCTTTGTTGAAATGTTTTACCAAATTCAACGTGCCCACTATATGAAATATGAGGGCAATGACCATAGTAAATTCTCCCCGGGGAAGATGCATTGTTTTTAGTTTAAGAAAAATTCTTTTCGAACAGGTTGATTGGGTTTCTTACAAAAATTTTCGGACATTGTCGTCAGCAAATAATATAAAGTAATAGTAATAAAATAACTAATAAAATGAATCTTTGTTTCATATCAGAAATAGAATATTTTTTCCTAATATACAGATAATATTTATTTCATATTATTTATATAATAATAGAATAGAATAATAAAATAGAATAAAATAGAATAGAATAAATAGAATATTTTTTCATAATATACAGATAATATTTATTTCATGTTATGAAAAAAATATTTTTTTCTTGCTATAAAATGAATCTTTATGGAATATTAGAAATAGAATATTTTTTTTTAAATATGCACAAAATATTTCATGTTTATTATAGAAAAATATTTGTTCCAGAATATGTTGGAAGACATACACACCTTTCGTATTAAGAACAAAATATTGGTTCCACATTTTTTATTACTACATCCCGTGTAGTAATACTTACGGGGCAAGTGCATCTTAGTGTTTTCCTCAATAAATTTTAAAAAATACAATAAAAGCGGTTTATTTAATGTAAACCCCTACATCAATATTTATTGTACTTACCTAACATAACAACACAGAATACAGGGTGAGTCCGAAGGAACAGAACACCTACATATCTCCGTTACTGTTCGTTGTATAAAAAATCTTCTTAGGACAAAGTTACACTGTTTGAAGGGCCACATGTAACGGTGTAAGGGAAAAAATTTTCAAGGTCGTTTTTTATGAGATTTCAAGGTCATCGATATTTTTTTAAATGGAATGAGGTATTTTTAAGTACATCAATCGATGCAACTGGACATTCGTTATAAAAAAGTACTAACCAATGTATGTCGAAAAGTTAGTTCGTAGTTCACGAGATATTTCAATTTAAATAACTCTAAAACACCATTACTGTCGTGCTAAGATGTTACACAAGTAAGTAAACACTAACGACTTAGTATGACAGTAATGGTATTTTAGAGTTATTTAAATTGAAATATCTCGTGAACTACTAACTTTTCGACATACATAGGTTAGTACTATTTTATAACGAATGTCCAGTTGCATCGATTGATGTATTAAAAAATACCTCATTCCATTTAAAAAAGTATCTATGACCTTGAAATCTCATAAAAAATGACCTCGAAAATTTTTTCCCTTATACCGTTACATGTGGCCCTTTAAACAGTGTAATTTTGCCCTAAGAAGTTTTTTTGTACAACGAACAGTAATGGAGATATTTAGGTGTTCTGTTTCTTCGGACTCACCCTGTATATGAATAACTTGTAAACTATGACATGTTCAGGGTAACCTCAAAGTTGTACGTGTACCTCTCACGTGACTGTTTGGCATTGGTTGATTTAAGCGAGGAAAACACCTTTATTCTTGGGCGACATCTATGTCGAATAGTTCATACTAACTTATACTACATTAATAAATATAAGAAAGAGAAATTTCGTTCATATTATAATAAAAATAACCAATTAACGCACTTGCCCCGTTGATGCACTTACCCAACTCCACCTTATAAAAGTTTTTTAAGCTCTCGTTGCCCATTTTCGGGTAGAATCGAAGAAATGGAGAAACTCGTGCCAGAATCTTGTTGGTAAAATGATTTTCCGCACACGTGCGAGCTCGCGGGCTCCGAGAACAAAGAAGATCGCTGGAAATCAATCGCGCGGAGCTTCGGATCCTATTTTTTCGCCGACTCCCGACAGCAATCTCGCGGACGGGGGTGGTGTTTGCGTTACAGGCGGGTAATACGAAAGGAATCCACGAAAGCCGAGCCATCGTTTTCCAGGATCGAGCCGGGGCGTCTCTCCAGGGGCATGCAAAACGCGATAGCTCCGCGATCTCGCCGGGACGGTGGAATTTCGAGCCGCTGGTCTGTAATTGAATTAAAAGATTACCATTCCTCGAAGGCTCGGGGATAAATCGTCGGGATTATTCTTGGAGACCGATCGATTTTTCCATTCCCGCTGCGTCGGGGTGAAAGAAATCGCCTTTGGCGTCGCGACGCGCCACGCGTCGGAGTAGATGGTCCTTCTGAACCTCGAAGAACTATCGGCCAAAGTTGTTCTCTCCCCCGTTTTTCAGGAGGGAGGTTCGATTTCGGATCCCCCAGAACTTTTGGTCCGCGTGAATCGTTGGCGCCGTTCCACTGCCGTCAAGGGATCCTGTTACTTACCAACTTCTAGCTAAAGACAGTTTGCTGTCGTTCGGCCGGCGAGACAAGTCTGAGATTCCGGGAAACACGCTATCAGACAAGACAATCGAAACTTGTCCGCCGTGTAATCTCGCAGTCGTATCGCCGGTCTATCCGTCCCAGATCACTTTCCGCTTACCGTAAATCACTATCGCCGCAAACTGTGGGGCGGTGCACGCATTGTCGAACATTTTCTGTTAAAGAGATACACCCATTGAGGTTCTGTTAAATTAGATATTTAGGATTTATCTAAGTTACCTCTGCGCCACTATCCCTTGCACCTGGGTTCTCCTACCCTTCGACCATCAATAAAAACGGCCTTGTCGAAGGTAGACTTTGAACACGTTTTTATTAGGTTGTAAAGAAAGAAATGCAGGATTTAAACCTATGTTTTTAAAGTGTTATAACTTTATTAAAATTTTATTAAAAACAATTTTATTAAAATTAAAATTAAGTCTTTTATTAAAATTGTTTAATTAAAAACAATAATATGAAAATTCATTATATATAATGGAGTATAATAGAGTTTGATAAAGATAGATAATAAATTTAATATTGTTTAATAGTAACATTAAATTATTATGAGACTAAAGTTTAATATTACTGAGGGGAATAGTATTAAAATTAATTTTACAGAGAATTCAATGTTATTTAAAAATTTGAAGCTGTGCATTCGTTGACACTTCCTTCGCCCCATACTTCGTTGATATTCCGAGCCGCTTGAGCGGCACTTCGGCCTAGTTTGAACTCATAGAAAAAAATAATGCGAAAATCGCGTTTTGATATCCTTGATATACAGAATTTTGTACATGTTTAAGTACTGTTCAACTTTTATTCGAAACAATTTGTCGTCAGATTATCCGAAACTCTTGAAAAGTAGTGACAATGAAATGCTTTGAGTATCATTCTGTAAGTTATTTTTCGATTTCAAAACGAAAGTCGCGACTTTCGATGCTCATTTTTACTTAAATTAGTTATAAGTCTCCAATTCAGAACGATTCGGAACCAATTATTTTTGGACTATGATCGTAAACCTTTATCAAATGTAATGGTACAAGACAGAGTACGATATACAGCGGAATGGTTTACCAAACTCGTCAATAAAGTTTTGAAATCGAAAGAAAACTTGCAGAATGATTGGTAACTTTCAAATATTAATAAAAATACTAATTTAGATGATAACAGAATGAAATCTGTGAAGAGTTTATACACCTATCTCAAATCTGTACATCGTAATCAAAGCATTCCATTATCACTACTTTTCAAGAGTTCAGATAATCTGGCGAGAAATTGTTTCGAATAAAAGTTGAACAGTACTTAAGCATGTACAAAATTCTATATTTAAAATTTCGAAAAAAATTTTTTTCTACAAAAAATAAAAATTATTTGGTTTTTTTAAAATGTTAAAATACATTTTTTATTTCATAATGTTATAGCTGGCGTCAAGACGAATTCAAAGACCTACTTATTTATGACCCTGAGCCCATAAATAATACCTCACTGTGAGGCCCACTGCGTTGTCCAGGGTTCGATTCCTTTGTGGATCAGAATTTTTTTTTTATCAATTAAACTTTCCTTATTCGTTTGTACTACTATAATACTATTATTTATTATAGTGATACTGCTCTTCACATGCAAAAATGAACATTTAATTTTAATACAGCATAACATGAAAATCATGCGTCACATACATAAAATAACTATAGAGATAAAGTTAATACTCACAAGCATCATTACATGCAGCGATGGTACTTATCATAGACACGTAAAAAGCAAAGCACACAAAAGCATCTAGCACATCTAATAAATGCAAGTGCATCACATGCACATTTGCTTTTGTTTACTTCTATTGGGAAACACACCTGATTTATATTTTGGAAAATCTCTCGTTCTATTGACAACCCTGCTGCAAACCATACATATTCTAGCATGGGTTGAAAAATGGGTGCACACATTTGCCGATATACGAGGGAGTGTATTTTGATTGCGTTTTCCCTACTTGCTATCTCTCTTTTGTTTTCAATAAGATAATTGCAGTTTTGCATTCTTTTTGTGTAATTCTTAATTTTCCGGCTTTTTTAATTTGTATTATAGTAGTAAAAACGAATAAGGAAAGTTTAATTGATAAGAAAAAATATTCTGATCGACAAGAAATCGAACCCTGGCCAACGTCGTACTATTCCGGCACGCTACCCCCAAGCCACGACGCACAGTGGGGTATCTGGCCAGTTTAGCGCGTCAAAACTATTGCGACGTTATTAATAGTGTGAAGGTCATACTATTATATATCGTTGAATTCGTCTTAACACCAGCTACAACACTATCAAACCAAAAATACACCTTAATGTTTAAAAAATCGAAGCGATCTTGTTTTTTTGTTTTAAACAAAATTTTTTCGAAGTTTTATATATTGAAGTTTATACCTATGTTAATACTGTTAACTTTTATTTCAAACATTTTTTCGTCAGATTGAGAGAAATTACTATTGCAAACAAATTTTACGCGTTGCTGTGGTAAAGATTTGATATGTATAGAGTGATATGTGTTGCACAAAAAGCTAAATATCTTTTGTGTTTGCACTTGTTTGCATCTAAACTTTTATGGATTATATAAAGCAATGTCTACTGATTAACCTCGCAAAAAATTAAAGAGGAGCTATTCGGAGAAAAAAAGTTATTACATGATGTATATTAATTTTATGAAAAAAAATATATCACTTTCGATTGTTTATTCTATCATAACCACCGAAGAGAATAAAAAAGCCATGAAATTAATTTATACACCTTCCTTTACATCCTAGATTTGGTCCTATCTCGATTTTATACACTAAGCTTGTGAAACAAATCATTTCTTTAACACAAGTTTTTCGACACTTCTCTTGGTCACGAGAAATGTTACTTTCAAGTATCTGAATGTTACTAAACAGACTCTCTATGAAAAAATATTATTGTAGATTACTCGCATATATATTCAGATTCATGAGAAAGAAGTTTTAGTAATTTTGAACAAACTAAAAATATTGACTTTTGGCGCTCTAAACTGGCCAAATACCCCACTGTGCGACGGTACTTTGTATAAATGGAAATAAAACCTATATTCATGGTAATGAAAACCTTTAATTATAAATATCTTAAAAACTATTGAGTATCTGTGCCTATAATGGTATATACACGTTAACAGGAGAACAAGATCTATAACTTTACAAAGTTGCAATCAAATCTGAGACTCATCGACCTTGCGCTCTCCTTTCAAATAGATCTTGGGCTATCTATTCTATGAAATGGATCCGAGCATGTCCGCTGCAACAATCGTCAGAACGCGGTTCCCGAGGCTCAAGAATCCATTAAAAGCGCCGAGTCCCATCTATAGGTCTGTAACACAGACGCACACCGCGCCGTTACATCGCGCCATCGATGTTCCCCGAATTTACAGAGTATCCATGTCCGAGTTTCCGCCGTGAAAGTTTCATTCGAAGGATCCGATTAACGATGGGGGTTGCGAGAGAACTGGGATTCGCGGCGCGCAGTGCCGATAGTTCCACTGACGGGATCGATGCAGCTATCCAAGATATTAATTAACCATTATACGGAGAGAAAGAGAAAGAGAGAGGGAGGGACCATCGAAATAACTGCGGACGTTACATCGCTGGAAGACGCCGTCGCGGACATTATCACCGATCCAGGCTTTTCATTTCGAAAGTTTACGATGGCCTGATCAGCGTCCTCTTCGCGGCGGTCTCTCACGGATGGCAGCATTATCGTGCCGGCGCGGCTCGCTTCCAACTTTGAGAGCGAGCCTTAATGAAGAATATTCCTGAAATGAAAACTGCCGGCACTCTGTTCGCCCTCTCTTACCCTCTCTCACTCGCTCTCTGGCTCGCGGATTATATCGCGTCCTCGGTAAAACAAGATCGCGCAGCTACAAAGCGGCAATTCACCGACGAGTGGATACCAGACGTTTCGTATTTATTCTATCGGGACGGAAGTTGCGGGCTTGCGAGACACGCGTGCTCCCGCAATTTGTTGTTTTTATTCTTGCGGTTTTGTTTTTTGTTTCCACTCGGCCACTCGAAATCACTCGGCTCTCTTTGAAGCGGCATTCGAACGACAGAGCTTGTCCAGAGGGATATAGAATAACGAGAGAGAGAGAGAGAGAGAGAGAGAGAGAGAGAGAGAGAGAGAGAGAGAGAGAGAGAGAGAGAGAGAGAGAGAGGAGAGACAGAGAGAGAGAGAGAGAGAGAGAGAGAGAGAGAGAGAGAGAGAGAGAGAGAGAGAGAGAGAGAGAGCACCGTGCGTGCGTACGTGCGTGCTCGAGAATATCGAGTTTGTCGCGCGACGGATATACAGTTCGACTGGAAAGTATTCTAATTATCCGCCGGAAATCGCGCCGCACTCGAGCGTGGCTGCACGTTCGACGAATTATTAACGGAACGAAACTAACCGAGCGCGAGAGAGCTCTCCTCGAGAGAAACCCGGGAAACTGGTTACGAATGGAACGGCGGCGCACGGTGGACCAAACAATGATGCTGCCTGATGTTTTCGGGGTCCTTGTAAAACGGAGAATTTCAATGTTTGATGACGGAACTACCGGGCGTCTGACGTGGTTGGGTTCGTTCAGATTTATTCAGGTGTTCCACGATTTCTTCGGACCTTTCTTTTTACAGGTGAGGGGAAAAATGCAGTTAGGGATCGTACACCCCGGATGGGGTAGTGTGGGGTGCAGTTATCAGTTGATCAGATAACCATACAAAATTTTCAGAACGTATATAATTTATACGACTTTACGAAACACATCTTTTAAATCTTCGTTATTGGCACAGCTAAAAAAGTTGTAAAAATCAATTTGTACTATTGTTTCTCACAATTCTCAAATTTTATGCCTTTATCCTACGAATTATGATGTATTTGGTATGTAATACAGTAGATTTGTACCCAGAGAATCTGCAGATCGAAGTTTCGAATCGCTAGGATAAATAGTTGAGGAGATATGGTCGCTTAAAGTTGAGCATATTTCCAGTTTCTTGACGGTGCCCTTACCTGTCAAAAATGGTCAACTTTAAGCGACCATATCTCCTCAAGTATTGATCCTAGAGGATCGAAACTTCGATCTGCATCCGCGCCGGGTACAAATCTATTGGATTACATACCAAATACATCATAATTCGTAGGAGAAAGGTACTAATTTTGAGTCCAGTAAAATAAAGTTTACCCAAATGCATTTTTTCAACATATTTATTAGACGTCATTTACTAAACTATTTCTTCTAGCTTGACAGAGAAATGGAAGCCGTGTGGTCCATTCATAAAAAAGTTATTCTGATTTAAAGTATGTGTGATCAGTAGACTGCGGATTTGATGCATTCATGACAAAAATGAGTGGGCGTAATTTAAAATAGTAAAAATATTAGAAAAATTTAAATATACTAACATATCATTCTCAACCTACTAAACATAATAAGGAAGAAAATAAATTGCTAATTCACTCCAGTTTGTTGGAATTCAAGTGAGAAATTTTTATTTTGCATAAAGATCTGCAGTCTAGTGATCAGTTATGCTCCTAACTATACATGAAAATAGATCATACGGACAGTAGCGCATGCACAGAGCAACTAGAAAGGGATAAAATTCCGAAAGCGTCAACCTTCCGATTTTTGTTATACTCTGTACTCTTACGTACTTTGATGTGCTGACTAGGAATATGATAGTGAAAATTGGCGCAAATTTTATTGTAATGGTGGAAACCGTTGAAAAACCATAAAAATTATAGTTTTTTTCCGTTTATTTCCGTAAATAATGGCAATTTTGAAAAATACTTCCAATAAAAGTTGTAGGTCTCATCGAAATACACATTTTATGTCGTATTAATTTTTGTGATAAAGACAGTAGTTTTTGATAAAAACGATATTAAATGTTCAAAACTTCATATAACTCATATAACACGGATTTTCGTCTGCATTGTCTCCGCCCCCACCACCACCTAATCCAAACTAATTCCGGTCGCATAATCTTGGCATTCTATATAGCCGTCATACAGAATTTGAACTAAATAGTAATGGATAAATCATGCGATCATTGAAATCGAGGGTGGCTCCGTGTAAGTGAACCTATCATTTTTCTCAGAAAGTATTATCTTTATGATAAAAATCAATACGATATAAAACGTGTATTTTTATGAGGTCTACAACTTTTATCTGAAGTATTTTTCAAAATTTCTATTATTTACCGAAGTAAATAAAAAAACAATGATTTTTATGGTTCTTTCATGATTTCCGCTATGAAAATAAAATTGGCGCCAATTCTCACTATCATATTCGTAATCAGCACGTCAAAATACGTAAGAATCCAAGTATAAAAAAAACGGAGGTATGTCCTTTTTGGATGTACACCCAAAAAAAAACATACATTTAAAAAAGGTTTGACAGAGTTAATTTGAGTTCCGCCGAGTTATTTTGGGTCATAACAGCCAAAGTAATAGGTTTACATAAAAAATGTATATAACCTTTTTTGTAGAGCTTTTAATGCTTCATTTTTTGTTTGAAACTTTTTTCTCTAAAATCAATATTTTCCAAAATATTTTGAAAGAACTGCCAAAACTTTGAAGGGGGCTGGGGGCAAACGAGGCTTTGTCGCCAAAAATCCTTTTAGGGACTTTCTTCTCTAATCAAGGATAGGCTTTCGGAAATACACCCCTAGAAAGACATTAAAAGCGATATGATCACGATTCTAGAGAAGTGATTTTCCGAAAAATTCTCAACGTGAACAAACTCCACAATATATGAACACGTTAACCACCGCACGAGATGAATTTATCAACCAACCCAAGCATGTCAAATCGGTCATCCGCCAACTTGCGTCACCGCAAGCGACACATTCTGCGGCGAACATCGTGCAGAAAGTTTACTGAAGAGGGAGTCGGATTCACGCTCCTCGGAACTTCCGAATATTTCTGATAATTCGCGCAACTTTGTGGAAACTTCGCGGGCCGGGTTTCCTTCGCTCATTGTGCGTCGGGCGACGAGAAATTTTTCGAAAAGAACACCAATACTGTGCGCATAAGACCGCACACCTATTACCCGAATAGCGTTTCACTTTAGAGCGTGACGGATCATACTCGTTCACTGCACAGCCTAGAGAAGTTATTACTTCCAAAAAATTGGAAAAGTCCCTTCGTCACGGATAGCAGTGATCGCTATACAGGGTGTCCAAAAATTTCTTCAACAGCCGGAAATGGGAGGTTCTTGACGTGAATGCCAAGAACAGGAGTGGTTAACTCCGTGGTTGAGAACCCTCTGTTAGCCGCAGATGATTTTGAGACGACGGGCCCAAGAGGGCTTGGGGGTGGGTGTTTAGTGTGTATGAGTAGGGGAATAGTCCCTACAGGGTGTCTCAAAATTCGTGAACTTCCCGAAAAGGGATGGTTCCTGAGACCATTTCAAGCGACATTTTCCTTTGCAAAAATGTTACCCGCGGCTTTGTCTAGGAGTTATTAACGAAAAACACGGACCAACCAACACGCGTCTAGGTCGCGCCATGATTGGTCCGTGTTTTTCTCCTAATAACTGCTAAACAAAGCCGCGGATACAATTTTTGCGAAGGAATATGTTGCTTCAAATTATCTCGGGAACCTCCCATTTCCGGCTGTTGAAGAAATTTGGGGACACCCTGTGGAAAGGTGAACGCGCGCATCCTCTCGATTATCTCGACGGCAATTAAACGATTCGTCAAATTAGTAATTACCGGATATCGCTAATTATTCGTCGTTACCGTTCGCAACGAGGCAATCGGCCGGCCGTTGCCATCGGTGCGTTCGTTACGCGTAAATTCGAAACGGTCCCGCAGTGTTTTCGGAGCGTAACGGCCGGACCGGTCGACACAAAAAAAAGATCCTGCAGATTTTTCCCTGGGATAAAATCTGCTGAAAGAAAATGTCGGGCGACGCGTTGCACGCTTACCACGGCGCTAGTCATTTCCATATGTATAGCGTCGGTCTCGAGATTAACATATTCTCCCGCTCGTTACAACTCTCTTGCTGTCCTGCTTCTTTCTCGCCAACGTTTATTCCTCCCGTACACTCTCTCCCCCTCTCTCTCTCTCTCTCTCTCTCTCTTGCTCTTTCTCTTGATCTCTCTAGCTTTTTCGCTACTATGTATACCCGCGCACCAGTCCCTTTGATTCTCTATACTTTGCCGCGTTCATTTCATTTTGCATATTTATTCGCGACCGGTGCTGCTCCTAGCCCGCGTTACGCGCCGGCAAGTTCCACCGAAATTTCATCCAAATTCGCGTCTCAAAGGTTCGTTACAACAACACCGTGATATTAGATTTGATTCCTCTTGCCGGGGCACCGGAAACACCGTACGGAAACGCGGACGCACGATCGGTGTTTAAGAGCTCGCGAATTTTCAAGTTATCGCGGCACTTTTTTGCGGACCAGGTAGATTCTCGTCTGCGAGCGCAAGGAATTCATGCACAGGGTGTAACAAGATGTAGTGCCGTGGTTTTAGCAGATGGACATGCACCTTCGGTTCGGTGGATATTCGTTAAAAGGAATTGCCGCAAAATTGACTTTGACCTTAGGTTAGGTTAGGTTGGGTTAGTTTATTTCCGTAGGTTGTTTAGTGGATAGCTCTGGCCCTTCTGGATAGACGAGCCCCATATAACCCCGTCCCTCCCCCAGGAGGGCGGGGTATGCGTGAAGCATTTTCCCTGCGTTAAAAAAAACTTTTACTAGCTTTTATCTAGGTTACTAGCTAATCTAACCTTTTTTTTGTTTAAGGGCGGTGGGGAAATGATCTTACGCACACCCCCTCCTCCGGTGATGGTCGGAGAGGGTAGTGTGGGGCTCGGCTCCCCTCTATGGTGGAATTTGGGGATATTATATGGCCTTATGCCTACGCCATGCCCACTAAAACCCCACTGCCCAGGACCAACAGGATCCTATACTCATCTCGTTACCGGCGACTGTATACCTCCGCATTCAGCGGAGGTACCTCCATCAGTCCAGATCACGGTGTATTATATAGGTGATCGGACTTCTCTCGGAAAGTTGTGATAGATAGAGGTTAGTTCGTCGCTAGGTGGCATATCGGGCATCCTCACAGTTGTCCTGTGCGTGTGTGAATGAGATTGTGTATAGCAACATGTCCATGTAGCCTGTGCTAATGTATGTACCATACATATACCTTAGCGCGGGCTATATGGACACGTTGTTACACACAATCTCATCCACACGTACATGAAAACTGTGAGGATGACTAGTATTCCATTTGGCGGCGACCAGAGAACTAACGTCTATCTACCACACTACTTCAGCCTTACAGAGGTGCTTAGTCGGAACACCTATATAATACACCGTGGTCCAGATGCACTCCTGTTCCTGCCACAACACTACCTAACCTAACCTAAACTTTTTTTATGAAGATGAGAAAAATACCTTTACGTACTAGCCTCCGGCTATTCCGGAGAATGTGGGACTCAAGATGACCTAGATAGACGTGGTCAGTGCTAATACCCACTAAAAAACTCATTTTCAAAGGGACTCATAACCCGTTCTACACCGAGCCCAGAGATATCGGCTACAGGGACCCGCTATTCGCAATTACACCTGTAATCTGACTTGACGTATCACTCCAGGTCCTAACTGACGCGCGGGACATATTCAATTCTAAACAAGTTAAAAGTTGTAAAGACACCATATTCACAACTATATACAGGGTGTCCCAAAATTCCTTCAACAGCCGGAAATGGGAGGTACCTAACGTCATTTGAAGCGACATTTTCCTTAGCAAAAATGTTATGCGCGACTTTGTTTAGGAGTTATTAACGAAAAACACGGACCAATCAGAGCGCGACCTAGACGCGAGTTGGCACAGTAGGCACTGTCTATTGGCCGACTGTGCCAACTCGCGTCTAGGTCGCGCTCTGATTGGTCCGTGTTTTTCGTTAAAAACTCGTAAACAAAGTCGCGGCTGACATTGGTGCAAAGGAAAATATTGCTTCAAATGATCTCAGGAACCTCTCATTTCCGGCTGTTGAAGGAATTTTGGGACACTCTGTATATCTATGTACAGCTAAATCTACATTTAAATCTACATTAAAACAATTAAATTACTCTATGTCGTAAATCAATCAGTGAATTGAGCGACACTCAGGATAACCTTTTTTTTTCAATTGGGGAAATCCGTTATGGATAACCTCACCTAACCTAACCTAACCTATCCTACGGTTCCTTTGACAAATTTGGTGGGAACATATTTCCGGAAGGGTCAAGAGCCACCAACGGTAGCGTCTGCATACGTAACAGAGTTTACTCGATGTGAGTGCATGGAGAACCGTCTTCTGGTTGTGATCAATGATGATTAGAAGGTCTACGAGAGCGGAATTAATTCTTGGAAGATAGGAAAAGAATTAAAGAAGAATACAATCGATACAGTCTGTTCGAAAAATTCGAGGAGTGTATAATACAGTTATCGACAGAAGAGTTAAGCACGCTTGTACACCACACTGTTTGCACGATCAAGATATATACAAACGAATGTGTGACAAGCTATACTCCCGCACTCTCCTGTTCGTGGAAGTTTTAATTAGTCTGTTGAACTAACCACAGATAATTTCGCCAAACAAACGCGCCTCGCATCCGAAAACTTCTATACGATAACCGTATAAGCCATAAGTGACTCACCACGCTGCTGCTATTGTCGTCAGCGTTACTCGCGCATACATGTACGAATAAAACACGTATACTTGTGTGGCCGAGAGTAGCTATGTACATCTCGCTGTTACGACACCATAAATTTGTTACCCCGTCGTTAACGGAGCCCTATGAATCACAACGGGACTACGTTTGCTGAGGTTGATCGTCTTCTCGCCCGTTCCCGTCGGAAGATTGCTGTGTTTGAACTACGATTTCACAGCCGTGAGAGTTTATAGTCATCCACCACTCGTCGCACGAATGTTAACGCGTTCTGATCTTTTGCTGTAGTGAAAATGTTCGGCTATCGCGTTCTGGATTAGGCTTCATCTTCGTTAGTTTCCTGTCCTCCCAATTCGCTACTCTCCTAAATCCGCTACTCTCATAATTCACTACTCTCCTAATTCACTCACTACTCTCTCTCAATTTACTACTCTTCTAATTTCCTACCTTTCTAATTTGCTACTCTCCTAAGTCACTATCCTCCTAATTCACTACTCTCTTAATTTACTTCTCCCCTAACTCACTGTTCTCCGAATTTATTACTTTCCTAATTTACTACTCTCCTAATTCGCTGCTCCCTTAATTTACTTCTCCCCTACGGATGCAGTTATAGTGGAGCACCGAGCATCGATGATAGCGGCGCGGTGGAAACCAACCAACATTCGTGACAACATTTCGACACATACAATCTTTTTTTTCACCGCACAGCTCACCTCGCTGCTCCACTATAACTGCATACTTATTCACTGCTCTCCTAACTTACTACTTTCCTAATTTACTACTCTCCTAAATTCACTACTCCCCTAATTCACTCACTACCATCTCAATTGACTACTCTCCTAATTTACTACCTTCCTAATTCACTACCATCCTAATTCGCTACTCTCTTAATTTGTTTCTCTCCTAATTCAGTGCTCTCCTAATTTACTACTCTTCTACTTCACTACATTCCTTAAACACTTCCTCTTCTAGTTCACTACTCTCTCAATTTACTACTCCCCCAATTTACTACTCTCCCAATTTACTACCTTTCTAATTTTCTACTCTCCTAATTCACTACCCTCCTAATTCGCTACTCTCTTAATTTACTTCTCCCCTAACTGACTGCTCTCCTAATGTATTACTTTCCTAATTTACTACTATCCTAATTTACTACTCTCCTTAAACACTTCCTCTTCCAATTCACTACTTTCTTAATTTACTACTCCCCTAACTCACTGCTCTCCGAATTTGCTACCTTTCTAATTTGCTACTCTCCCAATTTACTACCCTTCTAATTTGTTATTTTCTTAATTTACGTCTCTCCTAATTTACTAATTAGCTACTTTTTTAAAACACTTCCTATTCCAATTCACAACTCTCTTAACCCCTCGGGTTACGATTTACTTTACGGCTTTAGTGACTAGAACTTTTTATGTAGATCGTAATTTCCTAAAACAGGAGAATATTTATATAAATTGTCTGTCTATATGTTCTCCAATAGCTGTATATTAACAAAACCAGAATAGAATTTTATTTCGGTTTAGAGGACATTATTAACATACATTTTCATGACGTGTCAGACACGATATTATAAGGCAAGGGGTTCATTTACTACTCCCCTAATTTACTAGTTTCCTATTTTCCTACTCTCCTAATTCACTAACCTCATAATTCACTACTCTCTTAATTTACAATATTTTACATTATATGAATTACATTATACTTCTCCACTATCAATAGCCTCAAGATAGATAGACTATGCAAGCTGTAACAGCAAAAATTTGAAGATAAATCCTCAACGTAAGCAAAAATAGCAAACACCTCAGAACATGACAACCACTTGAAGAAAAATCAGTGAGAATAGACATCCCTGTGAGCAACCAAGACGGGCTGCTAAACCGCACCACTGATTTCTCAATCAGACGAAGGAGAGGCCAGAGCGCGTTTATTCTCGTTCTTTCATATTCCCATTACAGCCGTCGGAGGTTCGTTGCCCCGGCGAGCAAGAGATTCGACGAATCATTCTGGCTGATCAGCGGTTAAAGGTCTGCTGGAAAAACGGCGGTGCCTAGACGACGAGAATCTCAAAGGGTCGAACTACGAGGACCGGCAGAGCCGTGCTCCGCTTTGTCTTCGCGCATTGTTGCGCGATTCCGAGCTCGCTGAAGGAACGAAACGCAATTATGCTGAAGAGTACAGGCGAAAGATCGCATTCCTCGGCTCGTCAGCGAAAAATCTCCCGACGAAAACGGTGGAGCGTCGTTTCCACGCGGGGGGGGGGGGGGGGGGGTTAAGACGGGCAATTACCGAAACACAGACGTGAGCGGGCTCGCGGGCTTAAATTGCTGCGAAAGTGGACCACCGTGGCAGAGGGCCGGCTCTACGAATGGGCAATTACCGTAAGGAGACGCGAAGAGAGAAAGAGAGTGAGTGAGAGAGAGAGAGAGAGAACGTTACAGGGGGTGGCCCGCTAAGACAGGAGAAGCTCGCGCGGGAAACGGGAATTTACGTCTCCTCCGTGTCTTCATTTGCTCATCTAATTAAGCGAATTTCGCGCGGCTTTCGGATCGTTTCCTGCGCGCCGCGGAACGGAAGCTAATCCGACCAATTAGCGGCACGCCTAAATTGAATTCCGGCTCGATTCGACGCGGCCCGAGGATTCATCGCGTCGAATAACCTTCGCGATTTTACCAAACGATAATCCTCTGCCATGCCGCGCCGCATTGCGCGCCAATCTGCGATTCCAGCGAACGCGAAATCGAAAAGTAAATACAGTCGGTCGAGAGGTACATATTCCGAATTCACAATTTGTATCAAAAAAATTCAGAAAAATTTAAGTGTTGTACTCTCTACGTACGATCTCTCTGGATCGGTGGAGATTTGTTGAAAAAACTTGTCGCGAAATTGACCTTGATCTTGAACTTCAAGGTCAAATTTTTATTATTATTATTATTATTATATACGGATCGAGGTCCTTTTATACAAATGTATATAGTTTTTTACAGTATAACTGATCAAAACAGAAGGAAACATAACAAAAAAAAAGTCGACCTAACATTTACATAAGAATGGACAAGCGCGAAACAAGATTTTATAAGATAAGACGTTAAGAAGTCTTAAAGGTCCATAAATGTTAATTAAATTAAGAGAAGGGAAGAGTAAAAACAAATTTCGACAAAAAAGAGTTTAAAGTTAAACCTAGCTTTATCAGAAGAACGCATGTGGAATTGACATAAAAAGTTTAATAAAAATAACAATTACAATTAAATCACTATAAAAATAATAAAAATTGAAGTTGAAAAAAGAGTTGAAATGGAAATTGAAGTCGAAGATGAAATTGAAAAATTGAAGTTGAAAAAAGAGTTGAAATGGAAATTGAAGTCGAAATTGAAGTTGAAGTGGAAATTGAAGTTGAAATGGAAATTGAAATTATAAAAATTGAAGAGTTGAAATTGAAGTCGAAATTGAAAGATTGAAGATGAAATCAAAGAAGTTGAAATTGAAGTGGAAATTGAGGTCAAAATTGAACAATTGAAGTTGGAATCGAAGAGTTGAAATGGAAATTGAAGGCGAGGTTGAAATTGAAGAGTTGAAGTTGAAATGGAAGAGTAGAAATTGAACTTGAAATTGATGTTGAAATCGAAATTAGAAAAATTGAGGAGTTAAAATTGAAAAATTGAAGTTGAAATCAATGAGTTGAAATTGATGTTGAAATTGAAAAATTGAAGAGTTAAAATTGAAAAATTGAAATTGAAGCAAAAACACTAACTCGAACAAATAATACCAATGTTAATACTTCTAGTCATCCTAGATGTTTAAAAAAGGGTGGTCCCATTTAAATAATTGAAGGTGCCCTTGATATCTCTAAAAGAATTACATAAATACAATAATTTCATCATCAAGACATGTAATGTATTTTTGAAAACAACAAAGATGTTTGAGGTGATAACGTTAGTTGACTCACCCTGTATATTATTGAACAATGTTGAAAGACCCATCTTTATATAATGATAGGACAGTGTTAGAAAAACAATGTGATCGAAGAATTTCGGAGGAACACGGACAATTAGCATCGTGTTAATAATTATCCGCCGACAAAAGAGCAAGGAGGTTCGCAGAGTGACACGTCCGTCGTCGAAGGGAGTGGATGGGGATGTGGGGAGATTCTAGAGAGATGAAACATCGATGTTATCGGGACCGGGCGTGGGTGGACGAGCCCTTACAGCATACTTGTGCGAACGTGTACACGCGAAATGGAGTCTCGCGGTGTGTCCCTCCCGGGCTTCGATTACATCTCGTTATTTACAGACTGTCGAGCGGTAGACTTTGTCCGTAGCACTCTGTCGGGCCGTATCGACGACAACGGGACGCGTGTACAGGAAGTCACGTACGGGGGTGTAAATCACGCGCGACCAAGGGATGCAACCCGACGTTTAGCCTGGGGGACTGCGAATCGCGCGTTCGCTCGCCTCGCCTTCTGCATATTTATGTACACGTATCTGCAGCATGCAGCTCCTTTCCCACGGTGGGTATTTCGCACGTTTTGTCCCCACCGCGGACAAAGAAGACCGTAACGAGACCATCGCAGAACTAATCCCAAGTGTTCTCGATAGGGTGGCGAACCTCCACCCTCCGTAGGGTCGCGATCAATTTTTTTACCGGATACAGCGTCAAAATGACGATTGTTCTGACGCGTAGAATTTGTTGTTTCTATTTCGTGGGGATTTAGAGATTTTTGGGAAGATATAAATCCCCACGAAACTGAATTGTGGCGGTTAACTTCCTACACCCACCACAAGATGGAGAGATAGTCAAAGACCTAACCCGCTACTGCCTGATCCGTTATCAATCCCTATATATACCGACCTTAACCGCCTTCCGATATCCCAGTGTCTAAGGCAGGGCCCGCTCACCGATGATGTCCTCTAGTGAGCCTAGGACGAAACGCTCCCCTTCCTTTTCCTTCCCAACAACACATCTTTACAACCGCAAAAGACAGGTAACTCGAGGCTCAAAGGCCAAGAACGGGAGTGGTTAACTCCGTGGTAGGTGGGACGTTGTAATGCAAAGAGCTGGTCGCGCACCCTCCGTTAACCACAAACGATTTTGAGGCGACGCGACGGGCCCAAGAAGCCTTGGGCGGTGGGGGTTTAGTGGGTATGGGTGGGGATATAGTCCCTGTAGTCCCGTTTCCCCCAACTTCCATCTAGGGAGAGCCGAGTCCCACACTACCCCTTCCAGACGTCATCTGAGGAGGGGGTGTGCGTAGGTGACATTCCCCCACCGCCCTCAAACAAAAAAAGAAAAAAGGTGACTCGGGGCTCAATACCGCAAGAAAAATCTGCGCTCGCGAGTGGGGCCTCCAGTATCCACAAGATCCCAGCGAAAAGTTTCCCATTACCAGATTTAATTAAAACGCGTGATGGGGTGGGGTGGCGGTGGGGTGTGTCCCCCGTCGCGTTTCGATCTATTTGTTCGAGACTATCGAGCATCAGAAACAGTCTGGCCGTCCTCGGTCGGACGAAATGATTTCATTATAATCTCGAGACCCGTTCCGGCGGGGGGGGGCGATGCTTTCGTGTAACCGCAGACGGTCGGGGGCCGCCGTGGAAAGTCAAATGAAAGGGAATTAAAAAAGCGGAACGAAGGTGCAGCGAGCGAGAGAGAGAGAGAGAGAGCGAGAGAGAGAGTGAGCGAGAGAGGGAAGTTTTAATGGGTTCCGAAAAAAGAGAGAATCGACTGGAAGAAGTTCTCGAGAGCGAAAACAAAATTTAATTAAAGCCCGTGCAGCCGCCTCCCGCTGCTTAAAGAGCACCGTCGCGGTGGTCGGCCGTTGCTACCGACGTTATCAATTCCGTGGATATACTTGTCGGAAACCGGCAAAAGCATAGCGCTCCCTCTCGCGGATAACCGTTATCGTAACGGCTCGGTGATACGCGTCCGCGATCGTCGATAGGAACGGTATCGATACCCGGAGGCGTTTTCAACCCCTCGATATCCACTCTCGATCCCAAACACCCCGCGGTGGAACATTGTTTCGAACTTGACGTGCTCGCGACGCGGAGGTCCAACGGGGAAAGGGTAAACGAAGGAAAATGGCGAGGATGGGGTGCACTGTGTGTGTTCTTTGACTCGTGCCACCACGTCGATAGCGCTTCCACTCGGCGAACCTATGAAAAAGAATCGTCGTAATGCTCGGAAGTAATTCCAAGCGTTTTCTGTTTCAATTGTTGAACGTCCTGACAACTGGAAGCAAAAAAAAACTGGGTAGGACTTTGAAAATTGCTCGATCCTTACTTCGAACCATTAGCAACTTAAGCCCTAATCCTTATCACCTTCAGCCTGGCAAGCAGTTTTCGCTACCTTTGATTTTATCAGTTTAGACAAAGAAAAATAATTTTTTAAGAGTTTTAACGTAAAATTCAGATTTTGTAAAGTGATTTAAAATCCCACACTCATTGTTTAGATTAATATTTTAATTGTATTAACAAGAATAATTCTAACCTATAAGTAGTTGGACATACTAAATCCAATCTAAGCATGTACCTGGACAAATTGAATTTACATTTTATAATTATATCTGTAACATCAAACTTTATTAAATCTTTATTGATTCACATATCGAAATATTATTATATTAAATTTAATATCCTGTTTAATTTTCATTTTTATTGTAAAGCAAGCAATTCAAAAGGCAATGCTTCTGTTTTAAAATATTTTCTAATTGAGCGCATAATTTCGCTTTCGCTTCTTCAATTTCATCTTTATTTTCATTAGTTACTTTAGACCTTATTTTTCATTTATTATTTTAAAAAATTTGATTCAGATTTATTATTTTTAATTATTTTAGATTTCTAGATTTATCTTTGATTTTTAACTTAACATGAAATTATATTGTGTTTATTGTCATTTTAATGAGCAAAATGCCACAAATAAGTTGGTGAAAGTTCCATTAAAAAATAATGAAAAATAAACAAGTTTTGTAATTGGATTAGATGTGGTTCACATCGATATATACAGGGTGTTCAGGACCACCTGTCCAGGGGTGTTAACTTCCTAGATAAGCATATTCGGTAAAAATGTTTGAAATAAAAGTTGCAGGGATTAATGGAGGACATATGTCCATGACCTTGTAATTGATCTTCGGATCCATTTTCAAGGTTATTTGGAGGTCAGTACGTATTTTTCAAATGGGAACCCCTACTTGTGACTACGGATTCTGAAAGAGCTCGAAATTTCACGTTGAGATATGTACTTATGTCCTAGGTTAAAATGACTGCTAGAGGCCATTCAGAGGTCAAATCAGTGTTTGGTGGTAAATAAAAGATGACAGTAAATACTGGCACCGAGGTTGGACAAGGCTTCCGATTCATAAACTTGTCTCCGACGTTAAGCTTGTTCTCCATTTCCAAGGTCATTGAAAGGTACCCTGTACCCTGTATACAGGGTGTCCCTAAATGTCTTCAATAGCCGGAAATGGGAGGTTCCTGAGATCATTCGAAGCAACATTTTCCTTTGCAAAAATGTTATCCGCAGCTTTGATTAGGAGTTATTAATGAAAAACACGGACCAATCAGAGCGCGACCTAGACGCGAGTTGGCACAGACGGCCCGGCGCGCCAACTGTCTAATGGCCGACTGTGCCAACTCGCGTCTAGGTCGCGCTCTGATTGGTCCGTGTTTTTCGTTAATAACTCCTTAACAAAGTCGCGGCTGACATTGGTGCAAAGTAAGATGTTGCTTGAAATGGTCTCAAGAACCACCCCCTTTCGGGAAATTCACGAATTTTGGTACAACCTTATAATAAATTTAGTATAAGCAGATTGATAAAAATATAAAAAATAGCAACCACAACGGAAAGGTACGAGTAATTGTCGTATACTGAAAATATTAGGAGTTATGTTTGATCTGCCTTTATGCGTATGAATTGAACATAGGATATTGGTTAAATTGCATTATTTTGTTGAGCCTTTCGAATTTACATTTCGACTTTTTTCTGGTAAAGACATAAAAGTCTTATATTATAAAGCTCGATTTATGCATAAATCATATTTTTTTGTGACAAGTACCGTTTCTCCTGGCAATTACAGATGTAAAGCTTTAAGAAGCACAGTATTACTGGGACATGAAGTTGGTTTAATCAAGGCAAAATAGTTCCCAGGTAGCACCCGACGTCTCATAGACGTCTGTTTTACGTCGTTTTAAGTTTAAACGTCTTACACTACTAATTACTAAAATAAGACTTTTTTAAAGATGTCGTCTAAGAGGACGCCTAAAAGACGTCTAAAAGACTTCTAAAAGACTCATAAAAGATGTCTAAAAGACGCCTAAAAAACGTCTTAACTACGTCTAACAGACTTCTAAAAGACGCCTAAAAGACATCTAAAAAATGTCTAAAGGACGCCTAAACTACGTCTAACAGACGTCTGAGAATGTCTTGAAGACGTCTTTCAGACATCCGAATCTTGTGGCAGGCGTCTCACAGATGTCTTTGAGATGTCTCAATGCTATGTAGGTTGTTGGCAGGAACTGATCACAGTGTTTCTGGTTTCTTGTTCGTACGAATCGATTAATGAGTATGTAGTGTTTATAAAATTCATGGTATCCTGATTATTTATTCAGTTTGAATTAATTAAAATTAATTAGTCATTTATATGCGTTGTACATAATTTTATTTGACCACGAGTAAAATAGAGAATGCCTTAATAGAGAATTAAACCTTCGTTAACAATGCATCTTGTAAATGCATAAAACGTGTAATGTATGTATGATTAATTAAAAGAGTAGATCAGTGGTATGACAAGAGTACACATCCGAAAGAAATATTTCTAGTAATTGATATTTATAATAACCGAAGTAATGTTTAATGATATCTTGTGTAACTACGTTTACGTCCGATCTTTCTCTGTATAGTAATAATAGCTTTGCTTTGTTTTAACACTAATTCTACCAGCGCCGATCAAATGAACGGTTTCTCGTTTTTGTTCTGCAATTATTGAAATTATATTAATGCTTCCACTGGAAATGATTATACACATTTCTGTATCCAAGCACATACAGAGTTGGGCAAAAATTGTATTTAAATAAAAATTAATATGTATAATTTAAAATACAATTTAATTTAAAAATAAATTTATGATTATAATAAATAAATTTATATATATTTACCCGACGTAAACAACGAGTAATCTTTGCTGAAACACGTAACTTTTAAACTTCCACATTTTATCCGCTCCAACATGATTATTCTTGCTCAAGGTCATTTCAAGGTCAGAAAGGTGGTATCCACTAAATTCAGTTTTTTAATGTCTATCATGCTATCGTAAAAAAGATATACTATTCCATTTAAAAAAGAACGTCGGTGACCTTGAAATTTCATTAAAGAAACTCGACATAAAAAATTTTTTTCTTTACCATTATATTTTCCCCCTGCAATAGTGTCATTTTGTCCTCTGAAGTTTTCTGATAGGACTGTAAAAACAAAAGATATTTAGGTTTTCCAATTTATGTGGGACACCCTGTATATCATTTAAAATGTAATTTGATTTAAAAATAAATTTATAATTATAATAAATAAATTTATATATACATATAAAATTAATAAAAATTTCGAATAGAGTGAGTTCAAAAACCCACTTGGAAAAAACCCAGTTTATTCGAAATTTTTATTCAAATAAAATTGCCTAACTCTGAGCACATATTATGATAAAAATCACAGAAAATCTATGTAAATTCTACGATGTCATTTTCATAAGGCAACCCATGTCAGCCATTGTTAGCGCTCGTTAGGTTTAGCGTTAAATTTCAGAATATTCCGAATTAGTCATTTATTAAATTGTAACAAATGTGCAGAAAATGATGGCAATTTTGATTGGATCAGAAACCATAAAGATGAGATTATGGAGGATATAATATTTTCATTATTTATGCATCGAAGGAGAAAATGATGTTGAAGATAACCCATCCATATTATAATAATAATCAGGAGTTTCTGATTAGATTCCATGAAGCGTGCAAATGCACATGCACGCCAGTTCAAGTCAATAACTTTACACACAGATAGATGTAACCCTTCTGGTGCGTTCGTCTATGTAATTACATCTATACCGGCGCTGCGAAACTGTATCCGAAGTAAAATTATCGGGAAATTTATTAATCCATAACACGGTGGTGATTCAGAAAAAAGGAGCCGCATAAAATGTATTCACAAGCTTGTGACGTAAAAAGAGCTGAAAGGCAAACAACCCTATACAGCGGTATACTAACCTGAATCCGTATGAGAGCTAAAAAAAATTGCAATTAAATTGAATCTCCTCTTGCGTTCATCGGTGCTTCTGGTAAATTAAAATTGTATTGAGACCTTATCGAACAAAAACTTTCATTTAGAAGCACTTTCCAAAAATATCGATTTTTCTTGTTGCCTGTTTCCATAATAAATTGTTTCTGCAATCTTTCGGCAAACGCTGTGGCCGCTTTATACATATTGCACAGGTGCATTAAATTATATAATATTTAAAGTGCACTCAACTATTTTCTACCGTTTTCAGAGTTTCCGAACGTTGCTGATAATCTTTGGTTTTTGCAACGTTGCTGATAATCTTTGGTTTTTGCCACGTTGCTGATAATCTTTGGTTTTTGCAATACTCGATCAATATTCAAGAATTATATGTATACACATTTTTATGCCTCAAATATAAAGTAATCTGTGATCGTTACTAGCCTGCGGATTTTTGTGCATTTATGAAGAAATTAACTAAGTGAAATGTAAAGGATTTTAGAATGCAGTTATGTTCTTTTCAATGTGTAACACGGCTATTAAGGATGAAATGAATTTCTATTTGACTACTGCTTTCCACAATCGATGCAGAAAATTTTTTCTAATAGATAATTTCATTGATTCCGATTTCGATTTCAATTTTTATTGTGATTTTAATTATAATTGTAATTTTATTGTGATATTAATTGCAATTGAAATTTTGATTACACTGTTTATGTCAACTCCACACACGTTCTACTAATTAAGCAATTTATTGATTTATATTTAAACCCGTTTTTGTCGGAATCTATTCTTACACTTTCCTTCTTTAAATTTAATTAACATTTATGGTCCTTCAAGACTTCTCAGGAACGTCTTAAAGACCTTCCGAATGTTCTAGGAACGTCTCCTGAACGTCTGTTAGACATCAAACAGACGTCTTAAATACGTCAAGCAGACGTCTTAAAGACGTCTTTGTGCTACCCACAATTAGTGCAGATCATTTTTATTTTGACTCATTTTAAAGCTCGAACCTTGTCGTTTCGAAATCCGTTGTTGATTTTTCTCATAAAAATTTATTAGAAAATGTCACGGGTGAGGAAGTGAAGTATACTTTTTCGTGTCATTCTGACACACACGATTCGTTCACGTTCAATAACTGGGCCCCAAAAAATCGTACAGCGACCACCGAGGGCTCATTTCAAAGACAAGATTCCAATCTTCTAATCCGCGTCGGTTTCTTTCATGAAAATAATTTCTGATCGTCTGCACGAACACGTACGAATCTTCAACATTTTCGAAACAAAAAAGCACCAGAACCGAAAATGCCAAGACGATTTATCAGGAAGTCGTCCAACGCTTTGGACATTTCTTAACGGAAATATAGCGATCCTTTAATTTCCCACGGCAGTGTAGTACGTTCCCTGCGAGCTAGATACAATCGCGGAGAGGTCGACAGTCCAGCGATCACGTAGAGTGATTCGCTGCAGCCCCTCATTTTCATCAAGTCACAAAGAGATCTTAAACGTAGCTCGGCAGCTGAAAAGAAAAATTCGTCTGATTGAATTCGTTTTACGATCCGGGGATCTTAGCAGGAATAAAACGAACCGTTCCACGATTCCGTGCCTTAGTCAAATTAATAATCGACCAGACGCGAGTGAAGGCGAAATACATCGGGGGGTAAGATGAGAATGTTATCGCACGGAATCGTGACGATATCCTGAGATAAGCTGATTCGTTATTCATACAAGCACGCAGGGATCCCGGCGGCGTCGACGCGGATCTTTCGGAATTTTGGGCACATTTTTCGAACAACCCATACGCGCCCGTGTTAGCCGGCATATGTGCCCCCGGACGAAATGGAACACGTTCGCGCACTTCGACCAACAGGATACAGTCGCGCCGGAACGCAGTATCGACGTCCTCTCTCTCTTCTGCCGCACCACGAAAAATATCAGACCCTTTGTTTTTATATAGAGTGCCTCTAAGCCCCTCGTACCTAGCCCAGCACAGAGTCGATGGCTCCGCCAACGCCATTTCATCCCTCTTTTGTACGTACCGTGGGATATACGACGCGTATACAGCCTGTTCCCCAGTATGCAACACCCCCTGCCTCGCATTCCCATATACTCGCTTTTTGTTCTACTAACGATGAGTGCTAATCCATACACGTCACATGCTATCGCTATCTAGCCCTTATGTTAATAACCAGGTACCCATTTTCAGTTCCTTTTACGACTCTTTTAATTTTGTGGATGGCAGCAAATTTATTGTAGATTTTTATGTGCTTCGATGCATTTGGCTCCAGTTTTGAAGGAAATCAGTGTTAATCCATACACGTCACAACCTATCACTATCTAGCCCTTATGTTAATAACTTTATTTATTTAAACAGGAATTAAAAGAATGTCGACATTATTTTCTTCTGGTTGAAATTATTAAAAAAAAGGATGGTCATTTTATTTGGCTCCTGTTTTGAGGGAAATGAGTGCTAGTCCATACACGTCACAAGCTATCGCTATCTAGCACTTATGTTAATAACTTTATTTATTTAAACAGGAATTAAAAGAATGTCGACATATTATTTTCTTCTGGTTGAAATTATTAAACTAGAGGGCTATTGTTGCTCGCTCGCTTCGCTCGCTCGCGAGTAGGGTTGTTTTTGCTCGCTCGCTTCGCGAGCTCGCGGGTAGGACTGCTCTTGCGAGAGGGTTAGTGATACGCATGGCTAGTAGGGCCTACTGATATTAATATTTTTTATTTGGTGTGTGACTCTCCAAGAGTCACACAAAGAACTTCCCGATTCGTTACTCCTTCACCAACATCGCTAACATCGTTTTTTTGTACTTTCATCGATATTCTCCCAAAATGTATTCTTGGGAGTAGAGATGATAAATTCACTGTTGCATTGGAATAACTTTCGATTATTCCAAGCGGTAACATTAGCGTCAGTTAAAAAAAAAATTTTTTTAAATCTAAAAAAAAAATTTTTTTAAAATTTAAAACAAAAATTAAGACAAAAATTTTTTTTTATGTAATTGCGTTTGGTTCTTTGGTGGAAAATTTTCGTCCTCCCTTATAAATTGCATGGTAGAATCAACTCTTTTCGAAAAAAAACTAAATCTAAAAAACTACTTGACCAATATGGACCAAAATCTAATCAGCTCTAAGTTACGACGGGGCACATCGATTGCATCATTCATCATCCTGATCGCGTTGTTACTTTTTCTGGAAACGTTAACGAAAAATTTGATTACATAGAAACGGCCATACGCACACACACACACACACACACACACACACACACACACACACACACACACACACACACACACACGAACATTTTGCTGAAAATAGTCTAAAATGACTGCAATAACCATGAAACGTGAAGATCTGCTAAAAAATCGATTTTCGATTTTCGGGGTAATTACAATAACTTCCCTATAAAATCGGGAAGTTAAAAAAGGAGTGGTTATTTTATTTGGTTCCTGTTTGTTACAATTGATGGAAACAATTTTTAAATTATGGCTGTGTATAAAAACCACACTGTTTATGGTCTTAAACACGCCTTTTTAGGTCGTAAGACTTTTGGACCTAAAATAGACGTAAAATGGACGTCTTTAAGTCGTCGTGTGCTATCTGAACAGAATAAAACAAGAATTGATTTTATCCCTTAATGATTTTGTTACATGAAAAACAATATTATGTAAAATGTTCTTACATTTTCTAATTTTTTGCTGCGTTATATTTCACCTAACCTATTTGTTCATAAATGCATAGACATGTGCAGTGTAGTTTATAATGCTTTGCACATGGTCCATTTTTGAACGATAATTCAGAGAATCTTTTACACGTCAAACGCCATGTCTGTCGATGTAGTTTAATTCGCTTTAGTTGTCTTTAATAACTCCCCCTCGCCCCTCTTGCAAGGAGATTCGTCGTTAATTTGTAAATATCGAGCTTGCATCAAACATTGTCCAGAGTTCGAAGGAACAGAACGGAACTCTTTTGGATCTGCCTGTAAACGATTTTCCGCGCGAAGGAAATACCGTGTTCCAATCTTCGGGATGCGGTCGATCCCGAAGCCTTAATGAAATTATAGTAGCAGAATCTATCGGCGCGCTTTCGCTCCGCACGCTATTCACTCCGTTTCCTTTTATCCAGATCCCACATCCTGCTCTCCGTCTAACCAGCCAGCAGCGCGAAGTCTTCGGATCATTGACAATTCGATTCGTTTGAAACAACAGGATTCGATGTTGGAACGAAATCGAGAGGCGGGAGAGCGTGGATCGGTGCCCTGGAGAGGTCAAGAACCCTTTCGGGATTCGAGATGCATTGTTTCAAATTCTTTTTATCGGGTTTCCAATGCGAACGGGTGGCACGCTATCTTCGGATGGATTTCCAGAAACTGTTTCAGCTGTCGATACTCCGAAGCTAGACCACGCACTTGTCAATACCGAACGTAGATCAAGGAACGTGGTCCGGCTGGATTATGCTCTTATCAATTGTCCTATTCGCAAAATTCCTCATCTTCATCTGTGCAATTTTTATTTAATGAAATACGCGACACTTGTCAAACTTCGTTGAATAAGAATTCTAACTTCTAACTTCTAATCACTTCAACGTGTTAAAATAAAAACGAGGACATTCTTAAATTCATGAATGTTTTTATTGCATTATACCCACAGTTTTCCGTCCACCAGTTTTGGTGTTCGTTCGATTTTTAAGAGACAACTCGTGTCAGTTATAGAATGTGTTGCAGTGGGACTTCTTCAATATTTGAGGTGACAAATTACCGGTGGAAGATTGCACTTGTTAAGAGACGAGGTTCAAGCAGCGATGCGGGAACCGAGGGTAGGTTGAATTTAAAGATTTTTGGGTCTAGATAGGAAGGGTACTGCTACGGGCTCAGTGCCTACTGTCGGGGT
Source organism: Lasioglossum pauxillum (assembly GCA_933228785.1). NCBI lineage: Eukaryota > Metazoa > Arthropoda > Insecta > Hymenoptera > Halictidae > Lasioglossum > Lasioglossum pauxillum. The sequence continues at coordinate 24,349,954 of OW121702.1, read as the reverse complement.
CATGGGGCAACCAATAATGGCAACGATTTCCCCTTTATTCAGGGAATCGGTGAACTGTTGGCAGCTCAAGTTGGCCATCCCTCATAAGGGTACCCGCCGGCTCTATCTCCTCTGTTTGGGGGACAGAGTAAGGAAGGGGGTGGTCAGCGAACAAATGGAGCTACTGAGGAAACTGGGCATGGACCCTACCAAAAAACGGAATCAAAAACGCAAACGGCATATCAATTAGAAACCTTTAAGAGAAAGGCCGGGTGGAAGGAGCTAATAGCTGAACACCGACCAGAACCGAGGATGGTTGTTATATCCGTACAATCAGCTTTATTTTCTAGGATGTGTCAAGCCCACCCAAGAAAGAAGATCCCGATGAACCTGATATCAAAATCTCTCAGGAGACAGATTTCGGTGAAGTTGTTGAAGTTGGCCCAGCCGAGATTTCGATGAAGTCGGATTGGATCCGAAGTAGCAGTAACTTCTTTCCAATGGTCAAATAATACGCGGTCCTTTGCATTTGTATTCCCAATAGACTCATAGCACAGACGGAGGGACTAGCCCTAGGGGAGGGTGTGGGCAAGTTTCTGGACTATCCGGAAACAGAGTAGGGACGGGCTTCAAAAACTTGACAGATTCGACATGAAAATATGGTGAAGTGGGGGGAGTCTGAAAGGGCAGGTAAGACACCCTGCAGGTCTGGAGGTGAGACAGCTCAAAAACTGACAAATTAGGTAGAATGGCCCGTCTCATCAATGATAACCGACCCGTCTAGTAAGTCGACGACTTTAAAAATGGCCTGGGCCGAATAAAACGGAGGGGACGGCTGAAAAACGTGGATAACTGCAACCAGCTAAAGGGCCGAGTGCCGGCAGCGCCAATTGTGATACTGGTGATGAAAGATTCGGTGTGCCTTAAGGAAGCGAGGGCAGTAACCCTACTACTACTACTGCTGCTACTACTACTGCTACTACTACTACTACTAGGAAGGGTACACGTAGGACTAGCCAATGTCTATTTATACATTTGTAATTTCAATATAGTAAGTATAGTTTAGCTGACGCGACATCATTTTTATGCGCATTACGCATAAGCTATGTTAGCGACAGCTTATTTTAAGGGCAATCGTAGGCAGATAACCGAACCCTATCGCGGCTTCGATTATTTCAGCGTAGCCGATACTTTGTAGGCGCTGCGACTTCTAAGAGTCAGCCCATGCTTTAGGCGCGGCGATTTCTAAGATTCGGCCGATGCTTTAGAACGGCGACCTCTAAGAGTCGGCCGATGCTTTGGAATCGGTTGGAAAGACACTGACATCTTATTACCGATTGCCGACATGACCGTTGATCCGGCATCATCGGTGACGCGTCGCATGAAGAAACCAATCAGGATGGTTTCTGGGCGGATCTGACCACGAAGTGGGAAAGACGGCGTGTGTTTCTTTAACATTTTTGAAGTGAAACTTCTTTGCTGAGGGGGCTACAATTTTCTAGCGTTATGGAAATGACAAAATTTCGCGAATAACCTCGAATAGTTTGACAAGTAACATTTTCATAATTAATCTACTAACTTCAAAGACTTCACTGGTGAACTTTTAAGATTGTAGAATGTAAAATGATGCCTTAGCTACATTCCCATTTCATTTTTTTGCAAGTTTGATGCTTAAATTGTTAGTTATTAACAAATTTTGGAAAAGTGGTATGTTATATATGTTTCTTTCTTTAACATTTTTTATAGAGGGGTCGATAGGAGAATTAGCAAATTATTAGGGGTCGATGATCAAATAAGTTTGGCGGTGTTACGAGCCGAGTAGGGTCATTCAGGAGACATTCCAAAAAATTGAGTACATACGGTCACGAGATTCGATCACCAAGAGCGAGACGAACAAGCATGATACTCGCTACCGCAAGCTTGTTAAACTAAATTTGAAAACAAATATAGGACGTTACACTTCTTGGCCAGTTTCACCGATCGTTTCAGTTCTTTCAAGCTCCCCTGAAAGGTCTGGGAGCTCGAAATCCCAAAATGCTAAACGCGAGGAGCAGCATCTGGTCCGATCTGCGGGGTAAGAAGCAAGATCTCGCGAGAAAGTCGACTAGCAGCGTCGAAACTCGGCGAGAAACAGGAAAAAGGGCCGAGGAAAATGCCGAGGATAGATTCGCCGGGAGGCATCCGGGGAAAAGCGAAGTTTCCTCGGTGATTTTCAGCTCTCGGCGGGGATTCAGCGGATCGAGAGCTCCACGAAAGTATGCAGACGTTTATGCGCGCGGGCCGCGTCTCTCGCGCAGCCTCCGCGCGCGTTGCTGACCGAAGATAAACAGCGGCGGTCCGTTCCGCGTTAAAAAGTTGGAAAAAACTAGCTCGATGCGCCCTGGGGCGAAGAGGAGAGAAGGAGGGCAGATAGAAACAGAGAAAGAGGAAGAAGGTAGGGAAAACGAACCGCTGGGAGCAATGCGTGTTCGGTGAGCCGTAGAAAAAGAGACAGCACGGTGTACACCGGCGAGATGAAGCGATATATATCGGTATCCGATCGAGTGAGACTGAAATGCTTAAGAGCTGCCGGTTCGTCGAGGAAATTGCCTAAAACATTTTCCGTATCGAGGAACCCTTGCGTGGAGGGAAATACATATGCGTTCAGTGGACGTGGAAAATCGTCGCCGCATTCTTCGGGGCTTGGAACTTCTGGACCTCTGAAATTTATTTGTCTGTGCGAGCTCTTAAATCACAGCTTCTGACGCCTGCTGTAGGCAATCCCTAACGGTGTGTAGCAGCTACGTTTGCACAGAAACCTGCGGTCCACCCATTTAACATCTTTCTTCGAGGCTGCGGTGTCTGGCTGGTTGCAGCCTATCGGGGACAGCGGTTCTGCACTGGCCAGTGTTCCGATTGAACCCACCGTTTTTCGCGCATGCGTGGAAATTTCAGCCTCAGTAACGTAACCACTTCGATGAAATCGGGTAGCTTGAGCACCCCGCAGACTTTAAAAAATTTGGTATGATTTGATTCTGAAAAATGAATGTATAACATGTGTATTTCTGTATATTTTGTATCTCGTAGGACACGTCGTAAGTGAGACAAGTAAGTCTCTTTGTCCGGAACAGATTGTTTCGGTACATTCCTGCCAATACAACTGCCTCAAGGCGTCAGGGCCCTGGCCGCTCTGCTGCGTCATTGTAGATACGCTACTGTCTTGGCCGCGCATGCCCAAAAAACGGTGGGTTCAATCGGAACACTGGCACTGGCGCGGACACTATGGGGAAAATCGTCGAGGTAGTTTTCTGTCGTTTGCACCAATGAAATTTATTTGTCTGCACGAAACTCCAACTCTTTGACCGCGTATAGCGCTTATAAATATTCAACTAGCGGTGTTCTCCCGGTGCGAACACTCTAATAGCTACGTGTGAACAGAAACATATGGGGCATCCGTTTTACCTGTTACTTTGCGGATGGACTGTGTGCTGGTTGCAGCCTCCTAGGCACCACGATGTTGCATTGACGTAGACGCGACGATTCAAATCGTTGGGGCATTTTTCTACGGCTAGGACCAGAGAAATTCATTTATCTGCATGTCTCTTTAACACTTAGACTACCAAATATCATGAAAACAGCTGCTTAGAAATGAATTTGAAAAACTGGAGAATTTCTAAAAAAAGGTTTCACTCACATATATAGGGTGAGTCCGAAGAAAAAGAACACCTAAATATCTCCGCTACTTTTCGATGTACAAAAAAACTTCTTAGGACAAAGTTACACTGTTTGAAGGGCCACATGTAACGGTGTAAGGGAAAGGGTTTTAATACGTGGTTATTTTAGATTATATTGGCACAATTAGTGTTTGTTTATTTGAAAATGAATTTTGACCTAACCTAACGTAACGTAACCTAACCTAGTAGTAGTAGTAGTAGTAGTAGTGTTATTGCCGGGGAGGGGCGGGTCGGTCACCCCTCGCTTCCTTAAGGCACACCGAATCTTTCATCACCAGTATCACAATTGGCGCTGCCGGCACTCGGCCCTTTAGCTGGTTGCAGTTATCCACGTTTTTCAGCTGTCCCCTCCGTTTTATTCGGCCCGGGCCATTTTCAAAGTCGTCGACTTACTAGACGGGTCGGTTATCATTGATGAGGCGGGCCATGTTACCTAATTTGTCAGTTTTTGAGCTGTCTTACGGCTCGGTATGAACGTCGGGCCCCTTCACCTCCAGACCTGCAGGGTGTCTTACCTGCCCTTTCAGACTCCCCCCACTTCACCATATTTTCATGTCGAATCTGTCAAGTTTTTGAAGCCCGTCCCTACTCTGTTTCCGGATAGTCCAGAAACTTGCCCACACCCTCCCCTAGGGCTAGTCCCTCCGTCTGTGCTATGAGTCTATTGGGAATACAAATGCAAAGGACCGCGTATTATTTGACCATTGGGAAGAAGTTACTGCTACTTCGGATCCAATCCGACTTCATCGAAATCTCGGCTGGGCCAACTTCAACAACTTCACCGAAATCTGTCTCCTGAGAGATTTTGATATCAGGTTCATCGGGATCTTCTTTCTTGGGTGGGCTTGACACATCCTAGAAAATAAAGCTGATTGTACGGATGTAACAACCATCCTCGGTTCTGGTCGGTGTTCAGCTATTAGCTCCTTCCACCCGGCCTTTCTCTTAAAGGTTTCTAATTGATGTGCCGTTTGCGTTTTTGATTCCGTTTTTGGTAGGGTCCATGCCCAGTTTCCTCAGTAGCTCCATTTGTTCGCTGACCACCCCCTTCCTTACTCTGTCCCCCAAACAGAGGAGATAGAGCCGGCGGGTACCTTTATGAGGCGGGATGGCCAACTTGGGCTCCCAACAGTTCACCGATTCCCTGGATAAAGGGGAAATCGTTGCCATTATTGGTTGACCCATGACCCCGATAGTAGGCACTGAGCCCGTAGCAGGAGAAAAAACCACCTTGGAAATTTATGCCACCCCGGGAATCGAATCCTGGTCTTCCTGCTACGAATCAGACACTCCACCGCCTGAGCCACTGACCCGCCTTTAACCTAACCTAACCTAATCTATCCTTTTTCTCCTGGACTCCGGCGCCCGCAGGTTGCAGCCTATCGGGCGCTGTGCTGTCGCATAGACGTAGACTCTTGGAATAAAATCGGCGCTGTATTCTTCTGTAGCGAATCGTCGAAATGTATTCGTCTGCACGGCCGCTTAAATCACGATCCCGTCGGCAGGCCGGGTGCGTAACATCGACGCGTGCACGGAAAGGATGCAGAGCTATATCTCCGCTTTTTCTTCTCGTTCGTCTGCTGTTGGTTGGCGTCCTATGGGGGCGACGGGACGCCTGTTCCTCGAGACCGGAGGCCACGGTTCTGCGGGGAACAGCCGCGCATATTTTATTTTCGGAGCCGGCTGCATTGACAATTTGCAGCGGCGTTATGTAAATGCAGCGTCACGTACGCTGCGCACTTCGTTTCTTCCGGGGGGGGGGGGGGGTGGGGGGAAGAAGAATCGGGGTTGGCCGACGCGACCGTGTGTGCGAGAAAGAGAATCCGGGAATGTGGGATACGTGCGGGACAGAGAGAATCGGGGGCGCGAAAGTAGTTTTGTCGAGGACCGATCGTTCGGAAAAATGCACCGGAACGTGCATTTCGGCTGGCGCGATGCGCAACGACGCGACGCGCGATGCTCCGCTCGCTGCTGCTTCTCGGGCCGCGAGGAGGACGCTCGTTCCTGACAGAGCCCAGACACTCTCTCTCTCTCTCTCTCTCTCTCTCTCTCTCTCTCTCTCTCTCTTCTCTTTTCATCTCTGTCGTTTTCTACAAAACGGAGCACAGCTCTCTCGGAGCTATCGCGCTCGACAACCCTCTTCGATTGAAACGCCCTCGAGTTGGTGTGCTCGAAGGACACACAGAGATCCCGCGAATTTTCGAGTCGCAGCGTTACTTCGGCAAATGTTGGATCCTCCACTTCGCAGGAGGAGAAGGGTACCGAGATGACGGGTGCCGGATGCGAGCTGCTTCGTTTGTGAAACATGCTAACAGTGGGATTAGAACAGTTTGCGCTGTCTACGACACGTCTTGATGCATTTTTCAATTTCACAACTGTTCTTCGAGAGTGTTAGGTTCTTATGTAGGTGGACGCGTAGAGGACATATGAAGATCAATTCCGTTTTTTCCATTAGAAGATATACTTTTCTATGTAGTAGACAGGGTGAGTAAGAAGAAGCAGAACATCTGAATATCTTTGTTGGGTTTAAAGATGCGAAGGACGCAGATCACCATTATAATATTATTCTTTTTTGTGCCTTTTTTCGGTATTTACAAAGTCACCAACGTTTTTTTCAAATGGAGCTGCATTTTCTTATCTTTAGATGACCTTCGATCCAGAAAAATGGACAATTAGAATTAATTATTCTGTTTTGTGCCTTTTTTCGGTACTTTCAGGGTCACCACGTTTTTTAAAAAATGGAACTGCATATTTTTTATCTTTAAATGACCTTCGATCCAGAAAAATGGACAAATGAAATTATTAATTATTCTGTTCTGTGCCTTTTCTCGGTATTTTCAAGGTTGCCAACATTTTTTTAAATGGAACCGCATATTTTTTACCTTTAAATGACCTTCGATTTAGAACAATGTACAAATAAAATTTATTAATTATTCTGTTTTGTGCCTTATATCGGTATTTTCAAGGTCACCAACGTTTTTTTAAATGGAGCTGCATATATTTTACCTTTAAATGGTCTTCGATCCAGAAAAATGGACAAATAAAATTCAACGTGTAAGGTTCAGTTGCTGTATTTATGTACGCTCAATGTTTAAAATTATTCCCTTCAGCTGCGATGCACTCAAATGTATTGCAATACACTGATTCGGTGTTGGCAAATAGGGATTTATGCAACACTTTCACCTATCTGTTCGAAATACAGCAAATGAACCTCACACGTTGAATTTTATTTATTCCATTTTTCTGGCTTGAAGGTTATTTAAAGGTCACATTGTGTACGTGGCTGAATTCGTTTAGATGATGGCTACAATTATACATGGAAAACATATGCAGTTCCATTTTAAAAAACGTTGGTGACTTTGAAAATACCGAAAAAAAGAATAATATTATGATGGCGATGTGCGTCCTTCGACGCAATTCAAATTCCTATTTCGCCAAATTTCGTATCTTTAGATCTAACAAAGATATTCAGATGTTCTGTTTCTTCTGACTCACCCTGTATGGTATGGTGTTTTAACACAAGCACGGTGACTTACGACTCAAGGTCGTCAAGATCTTTGAAGGTCAACTGCGATGGAAAATATTTTACCTTACACAAAACATAAAAAATCCATTTATTAGGTTGTTGCATATGAAATTACACAGATACATAAAAAATCCATTTATTAGGTTGTTGCATATGAAGTTACACAAAAACATAAAAAATCCATTTATTAAATTGTTGTATATGAAATTACACAAAAGCATAAAAAATCCATTTATTAGGTAGTTGCATATGAAATGTCCGATTTTAGAATGCAACTCGTATAAAACGATTCGATCAGGAAAAATGCTGCTACAGTCTATAAGTTTATTATATAAAACTTTGTGATACAAAGCTAATCGTACACTAAATTTCGAAATGTTTTTATTTCGGAATTAATGAAATTATAAAGATGCCTTCATAAGAAATGATTTAATACAATATCTTTATTAAAGCACATATTGTAATAAGAACCGTGCAAAGTCTAATTAAATAAATCTTGTCATTTTTATAAGGCAACCACGAGTATAAAAGTGTTGACCTTCATATGTCCTAAACCTAATAGCGAGATAATATCCAAAGAAGAAAGAAAATTGTTTGGATAATATACTGAATATATTTGGATTATATTCAGAATTTGATATTCTATCGATCTATGGTATAAAAAATAGGAAATTCCATTAAAAAAAATGAAGGTGAACTTCATATCTCTAAAAACGCTAACTTTCTTTGGTATCGTATGAGCCCCATTTTACCATTCAACTTTGTTCTTCAGACATTTGACGTATCTTTAAAACCAACAAAGATATTTGAGGTGGCAACGTTAGGTGACACCCTGTATATCTGGAAAAATAACATATTGACATATTGACAGCATTATGTAACTTCTGGCCAAAATGTGGAGATTAATTAACGTTTAATAAATTAATAAAACAATGAATAATATTAATTATAATATTAAATAATATAAATTAATAAAATAATGAATAATATTAATTATAATAATAAATAATATAAATTAATAAAATAATGAATAATATTAATTATAATAATAAATAATATAAATTAATATAGCAATTGTGATGATTAATTAACATTGATTAATTAATTAACTAGTCGTGAAATGATCAATCTTGTAAATGAAAAATGCGATATCCATAATATCTTATTTTTACCGCAATACAATCAAGAAATTTGAAAAATGGGTACAGAATACATTGGCTGTACAAAATTACGTTTGTTCAATGTCACTGATAAAAATCGGACATTTCGTATCCAACAACCTAATATTTAGACTGCGGATCTTTATGCAAAATAAAAATTGTCTACGTCGATTGCAAGAAATAGAATCCAAATTTGGTGCTATTTCCTCCCTTAATCATTTTAACAGATGAGAAGTCATATACAGGGTGTTTCGTCTAAAACAGGACGCCTAAATATCTCTTCAGGTTATTGTGATGCAAAAAATATTTGTTACGTATGTGTATATCATCTGTGGACTAAATATCTGGCAAGAATATTTTTTCCGAAGGTCAGTTTTTTCGGAGTTATCAAGGTCATCTATGTTTTTTGATACATAACTACATATTTTTATTTTATTGCATCGGGTAACTGATTGAAAAATACATTCAGATATGTATAATAACATAATCTTGAGCTTGATCTGAAGGTAAAACTTTAATTTTTGAAAATCAAGGTCATTTCAAGGTCATGCTATTATACATATCTGAATGTATTTTTCGATCAGTTACCCGATACATTAAAATAAAAATGTAGTTATGTATCAAAAAACATCGATGACCTTGATAACTCCGAAAAAAATGACCTTTGGAAAAAAATATTCTCGCCAGATATTTGGTCCATTGATATTATGATGCACATTACGTAACAAATATTGTTTGCATCACAATAACTGGAAGAGATATTTAGGTGTCCTGTTTTAGACGAAACACCTTGTATATTGACATCTTCAATTTTCAAAATTTTCCTACAATTTCGAATGCCATCTACTCAATTTTGCTATAAATGCGTAAAGATCCGCAGTCTGCTAATATTATTCCTTATATATTCCTGTCTCATGATAGTTTTTGTTTATAACAATGACTCCTCCTGAAAACGTAGTCCTATTTGTTCTACCTAATTTATTTCGAACGATGGATAAACGGAAATTGTCTAAATAACATCAAGATTGTAGGACGACCTGATAAATTCATGAAAGAATAAACTGCACCTGAGAAGTGTTAATACAAAGTCTGCAAACACATGGACAGGGCAGATGCGACTCCGTGAGAACCCGCTGTTTATTCAGAATTAGAGAGTCAAGCTGCCGCGAGAGACGGGGGCAAGGGTTAAGAATAAATGAGTTCGTTTTGCGACGAATGAACAGTTGAACAGGTTAATCCACCGGAATTTGTAGGAGGGTTCGTCGCGTCGGAAGATCGAATATCGAACAGGGAGAGAGAGAGAAAGAGAGAGTGTAAATTCGTGGGGGCGCAGAGGGTCGAGGAATTCGTCAGAGTCGATTGCGTTGCGCCGGGCGACCGAATCGAGGCATGGTCGCGTGGCCAATAATTTCGGATCGCGCAGATTAAGCCGTCCCATTTCACTTGTACGCGACGAGCATATTCACGCGTTTGCTACCTCTGCATGCCAGCGAACCGCACGCGAACGGAATCACGGGAAGTTCGCAGGAAAGTCCGCTGTTACGTTCACTGCCGACCAATCCTCGATCTCTACACGTTGCTCGCACGATTTTGCTGACAACATTACATCGTACCTTGATATCAAGATCGGAATCCTCTCCTGATTACTGGACTGTGCAAATGTCTAGCTAGTGGAACCATATATGATATTCAGTGGTAATAGGCTTTCTAGATCTAATATACGAGAGTCGTTTTATATGTTTGCTAAAAAAGCAAGTAAAACACATCTTTTTTAAAAATTTGCTTTATTTCTTAACATAGTCTCCATTATGGGCTATACACTTAGTCCAGCAAGTTTCCAATTTTTGAACACCGTCGGAAAAGTAGGCTGGGCTGCTCTTTACTTTACCGAACTTAAAATTTTTGCCGTCCTTCTATAAATGATTATGTATTTCGTATGTAATCCAATAGATTTGTACCCTGGGAACCTGTAGATCCAAGTTTCGATCCTGTAGGATCAACGGTTCAGAAGTTATGGTTGCTTAAAATTGAGCATTCTTCAGTGTTTTCGACAGGTATGGGTGTCGCCATATTGGTAGGGACGGACGGTCGCGCGTCGCTTATCGAGTTGGTTGCTGATTAGGTTGGGGAGAGGGCTAGCAGTCGTCACTACAAACCAATATGGCAGCGCCCTTAACTGTAAAAAAAACTGAAAAATGCTCAACTTTAAGCAACCATAACTCCTGAACCATTGATCCTGTATGATCGAAACTTCGATCTGCAGCCGCCCTTGGTAAAAATCGACTGGATTACATCCAAATGCTAGTTGTTGACTGACCAGTGGTTTCTTCCTGAATGACCTTACTGCGAGCTGTTGTGTTTATACCTACTTTGCTTAAACTTGATCTGTAGAAACTAGTTAAAGATCAATGCCAGAAGAGCGTACTCATCGCCCACCGCAGCGTCTATAAGAAACCTCGTCCGACTGTCACGGGATTCGTGGTTGCCGAGATTCCCAAGGCGAGGAATCGTCTCCGGGACCGGAATCGGTGAGAAATCGGTCACAGGTAGCTGGTATCGGAGGCGTTTAACACGTCATAGACGCGGCGCTCGTCCGGCGAATTGTTCTTGAGCAGACTGCGTCCGTTCGGAATATCAATGTCGACGCGCGACTAGAATCGGAAACAGGAGACTCTGAATTGTCGTGCATCAAAGACACCCGTAGCAGAACCAGAAGCAGCCGCAGGTACAGCAACGACGACGACGACGACGACGACGACGACGACGACGACGACGACGACAACGACACACAGCCACAGAGAAAGAGAGAGAGAGAGAGCGTTTCTACCGTCCTGTCCGTATCTCTATTTATCCGTGGCGCTTTAGAAGGGCAATTCTGTTGGGAACAGCGGCTGGCTGCTGGTTTCGTTCGTTTTGCTTATCTGCGCGATGCGTCGCGTAGCCTTTCAATTCTGCATGAATCGCGTGCTGTACCTCGTCGCGGTTCCTACATAAAATCTACTGTGTCGCCGCAGTGTAAGTCGGAGAGAGCTACGTGCACGCACGAACGAATGCACGCATATGCAGACGCGTATGCCACGCAACCGGAGCAAGCGAGCGGGCGAGCGCACGCACGGTTGTTTCTGTGGCCGTGGGTGCACGCGCGGTCCCGCGGTGCCGTCGTGTCGCCATACAGAGCTGACGATGCGTTTAATTAAACCGGCTGTCGCCCCGTCTCTTGGCATTGTTCCCCGGCTCTGAAAAGTTCTGTCCCGAACCGCCAGCGCCATTGTCAGGCACAAGCTCTCGTTTGCGCCGCGCGCATTCCGCGCTCGACAATGCGCCGTTATTTGTTGCTCATTTGACGGACAACAGAAACATATCAGTCACAGCCGGCTCTCCCGTGATCCCCTAACTATCCCCTAACCAGACACCGCCGCGCCGCCGTCCCCCCCACAGTCTCAACGTTAGCATCCTCCGAAGGCGGGATTTCGCGATTTTCCTGCCAATTATACCCGATCGGAAGCTATCGAGTTAATATGAATTTTAAAATATGAAATTTTCATTAAAATTAAAATATTGGTCTATTTCATAGTCCATGCGATTAATTAATTAATTAATTTCTTGACAGAACATGATTACTGTATACACCCGCAGTTGATCTTAAATCATCGTTCGGGCATTGATGTATTCGCACTGCGAGCTGCCCGCTAAGAATTTCTCGAAGGACCACCTTCCAACTTTGACGGAAGGAAAATATAAACAAGAGTACTGTATAGAACTATATTTATAAGATATATGATTGAGCGTGAAACTAATGACTATTTCTACTAATGTACCGTTGAGTGCTGACAAGAATGTCCCCAGGGGGAGCACAGTGGAAAGAGAGGTCTATCGTTCTGCATAACAGTAGTAGTGTGTGTGTGACCGCTTCAACCAATAGAAGGCACCTCCTTCCAAGCTAACCAATCGGGCGCGCATTCTTGCCTACGTCACCGCATTCCTGCCAGGGACCTTCTTGTCAGCACTCAACGGTACACGAAGATCTAGATGATGACTATAGGAGTTTTTTTTGTTAAGGGTGTAGGAAAGAATGCATTACGCACACCCCAGACGGGAGTAGTGTGGGACTCAGGTCGCGGATGGACAGCGTACCCATACCCACTAAAAAAGCCTAACACCCAGGACGGTCAATGGACCGCCTCTTTACTATCATCTAATGGCTTGTGATAAAATTCCCCCAAGGACCCGCTTTCCGCACTAACTCCTTTTTTTATAGATGTGGGGGAAATACATTATGTACACCCCAGAAGGGGGTAGAGTGGGACTCTCCTCCCAGTTGGTCGGGGAGGCATACAAACTACAAACCTAAACCACACCTGGGACAGCTAATAAGATGCCCCTCTACTAATCTGTCCCAATTTTCACTGAGGTGCGCGGTCCCGTTATTCACATTTCTCCCGCACCTCATAAAATTGGGTCGTACCCTCTCCGCATTAATTCCGGGGGGGATTGGCAACAGACTAGCTCTATTCCTGTTCTTGTCTCGATGGCTAGAGGGGTCTAAGATGCTGTTGGGTGCAGTCTGACTAGAGGACCGAGGTCCTCCCTACCTCTACAGGGTTTCATCCCTACTTCTTCGGCGATTTGGGGGTGGACGGAGTTAAACCTAGGTGCTTGAAGCGGTCCCGAGAATTCGCCAAGGCTGAACATTTGGCGACCAAACCTTGTTCTTGGGTTTTCCCAGCCATCTGGAAGCCAGACACGCTGTAGCTTCAAGCATCCAGCCGCGCTGAGCCCAAGAGACGACGATTTTAGGCGTTTTATGGCTAGGGACTGTATCGAAGGTACCCAGTTACGGACGACACTGCCATGAAACTAAGTGGTGATGACAGGTCCAACGCCGTAGCCAAGCTACAAAAAGTCGCGTACCGGACCCAGTGCACAGTAGCGATGTCCCTACCATAAAACGTCGCCCAGCGCAAGCCTCTGTAATTACACTGGTGTTTTCTTTGGAGCAGCATGTGTTCCGCGGACCAACCGCGCCCAGACCTGCTTTAGAGAAAAAGCTATGTTTCTTTCAAGTTACTGTGACGAATTCACGACAACCTGACGAGTTTCATGCTGCCATTCGAAAAAGCGATAGTCTTTCGCGGATAGGAAGTTAGGACGGCGGGAGTATAAATCGTCAAACGCAGTGGCGCGGCACGTTCAGGTGCGCTCACCTTAAGGGCTTGTCCGGCGGATCCTTCGCGGAAAAATGTCGTTCGACGAGAGAAAACCGCTGAAGTAGTTCCCCGACGACGCGACGCTCGAAATGATCGAGCCAGCGCAGCGCAAGGATAAACGCGCACGCCCCCGGATAAACAGTTCCTCTCGATGCCAGGTGGGGATCCTCCATGGAACTGTTCGGCTGGTCTTTTATTCCCTCGTAAAACTTCTTCATACTTTCGCGGGACCGCAGTTAAACGGCTCCTCTGACCTCGACTTTGCCAACTAGAGCCGTCAGACGAGCCCACCCCTAGATAAAATCCCAGCCTCTGACTAGCTGGTCTCGGCTATGTCGGTCTCAGAGATGCTCCGGGGAGGATCTTGGCTGGATCGAGACTGGTTTAGCTGCGGAAATAATTGATCCTAATTTAAAAATGTTCATCGAACACCTTTCTGCAGAAATTGTCTATAAATCGATGAGCGTTATTGCAGTGCGCCTTCGTGAATCAATAAGCAGGCTTTCGGAGTCAATTAACAATCGATTCGAAGGCCCAGGCCGTCCACAGAATCTCATAATTTCGGTGAACGTTATCGTCAGACAAAGACGATTAATTAATCGTATCAACTGAAATGTTGATTCAGCCAGATCTCATTCGCCAGCGTTCGCTAAGTACACGAGGATCCCCATTTAACCACTCCGGGTCCGAACGAAACCACACACCTTCTATTTCCAAAGCTTCGCGACACCCATGCCATGATATATAGGGTGTTACTTTCTATTTGGGCGGTGGGGAAAATGCATTCACGCACTAGCGCACCCCTAATGATGACGGTCGGGGGGAAGTGTGGGGCTAGGTGGGCACTACCCACTAAAAAACCAAAGCCCAGGAACGCTCAAGGGACTCTTTTCTTTGTTTAAGGGCGGTAGGGGAATCCTCTTACGGACACCCTCTACTCAGATGTAGTTCGGTGAGGGTAGTGTGGGGCTCGGCTCCCCTCTCGGCTGTAATTTGAGGGAATCATATGGCCTTCCGCCTTTGCCATACCCACTAAACCCTCACCGCCCAGGGCCCTTTCTGGTCCCTTTTTGGGACCCTGTCTCTGTCGATCCCCGGACCTCCGCGACCCGCTATTCGCACTCAGCAGGAGAGGGGGTCGACTCATTGCCACTCCTGTTGTTTGCTTTAAACCAGGCATGGCCAGAAGTAGCAAGCGTGCTAGGGATTCTCAGGGAATACCCCCACTTCTCCCGGCCGCGGTCTCAATCCCTTTGGCGGCCGTAGTTGCTCTGAGCACTATGGCCGCCACGGGGAGTGAGACGCGCGGCCGGGAGAAGTGGGGGTATCCCACGGGTATTCCTTGAGAATCCCTAGCACGCGTACTATTTCTGGTTATGCCTACTTTAAACCCTCAAGGGACCCTGCTCTCCCTTCAGACCCGCTATCAGCATTACTTGCGAATCGCACACTCCGGATCATCCCACACATGTTCTTGGCTATTAATACATATAGGGTGTTACCTGTAACGTGACACACGATTTTTCACCCACTTGCAGCCATCTGACAAGAAAACGTTTTAGACAAGAGTTGCAGGGTATGGGGTGCACAATAGATATCAGTAAAAAATTTTCAGGGCAACACCCTGTATACATACAGGTGGATAGGTCAACAGCGAGCATTAGAGATCAAGCAAAAGTGGCGATCAGGATTGTTTCGGCACGAATCTATCCGAGATAGGTGTTAGTTATCACTGCTAACAAGAAAGACGAATTCCCCGTTGCCGTCGGCCATTCTCCCCAAGAAATTGTTTTCTTAGCAGGGGCCAATAAGGCCGGGGCTATAATTCGAAAGTTCGAGAACTCGATGGGATATTGCGGGAGATAATGGCGACGGACGAGGAGGAGAGCCTGTATGGAAAGCACGGGTGAAATATGGCTCGCGGCGGGGTCTATAGCGCGGTCGGTATTCCCTCGCGTCCGTTTCACTGAAAACCGTTCTAATGGCTTAATGGGAAATCGGCTGGGAAGCGTGCGTGCGTTTCCAACCCGCACGTCCATCCGCCCGTCGATCCAAGGAGGTTGGATTCCCATGCACACGCTGATACGAGCGCGTCTGTCGAGCGATATAGCGAATTTCCAGGACGCGCAGTTTACCGATAGCGACCTAATTCCGCGACGCGGCCGCACACAATGCCGCCCGTCCACAAAAATCGGATAACTCGTTCTCCAACGTCCGCCGATAATGCGGCCAAATCATGCGATGTCCAATCAATCATGCTTGTCTATTCACAAAGTGGACAAACCAAGGGGAAGACGTGCCACATTGACGTTGAAGATGCGAAAAACAACAAATATTCCCATTCCTATAAAATTTTATGTTTTTCGCACATTCACCGTCAATGTAGCACGTCTTCCCCTTACCCGATCAACTTCATCTTCCGCGGGAATTATTTTCTTACCCAATGGCACAATTTTAGGGGGTGTCGTAAAAAAATCTCGCAAACAAAATTTCACGTGGTATAGCTAAGGTCCACCCTAATGCGGCACACCTTCCCGATGTCCGATTGATCTAAAACTTTGGATATATCATTTTTTCATGAAATGGAACAATAGTCGCCACGGATAAGACTTTTCAGTCCGTTCTCGGCTTGCGCCGCCTCCTTTCACCGGCCGCACGTCTCGCTCCCCGTAACGGCCCTAGTCCTCGAGGCAGCTCAGGCCCGTACCTATCCCAGACCGTATGAACTGCGCGTGGCGCATTAGGGCGACACCCGTATCAATAGGTTTCCATATTACCATGAAGGTACTATTGTCAATGCGTTTTTTTCTGTGGTATCCCCTGTAGCTCTATTCCACTCTATTGCATGACAATTTCTGAAACTATCTTTGAACAATAAACACGGAAAAGAGAGAGATAGATAACTGACAAATATTTCTTAATTCCATTGCCAAAATTTTAAACAGTCATTCAGACAAACTTCTTCGTGGACGTTTAGATGTACTCGGAATATCAGATATATCGAACGAAAGATTAGATGTCGCAGCTCGCATCGCAGACGATAGACTGTTTAAAATTTTGCCAATGGAATTAAGAAGTATTTGTCAAAGTTCTCTCTCTCTCTCTCTCTCTCTCTCTCTCTTCCGTGTTTATTGTTCAAAGTTAGTTTCAGAAATTGTCATGCAACAGAGTGGAATAGGCCTACAGGGGATACCACAGAAAAAAAGGCATTGACAATAGTGCCTCAATAGTAATGTGGAAATCTATTGATACGGGTCTCGCCCCAATGCGCCACGCGCAGTGCATACGGTCTGGGATGTGTACGGGCCTGAGGACTAGGGCCGTTACGGGGAGCGAAACGTGAGGTGGGAAAAGGAGGCAGCGCGAGCCAAGAACGGCCTGATAAGTTTCCTCCGTGCCGACCACTGGTCTACCCTACTGTACAGTAAATTCTCTATAGTCGCAAAAGCCTCGGGCAGGTACGTTTGCGAAGTTCATAGACGGACACTACTTTTTAAGCTTCAAAGACCGAGCCGAACGTAGAGGACGACAGCACGTGTAAAGAGAGACTGCGCGCAACCAACTCTCCGCGTCTCTTAGTACATCATCATCATCATTATTTATTTAACGTCGAATCAACTGCTATGGTCATTAACGACGGTCTCTTAGTACAGTCAACGAAAAGTTGTAAAGGAAAATGGAAGGAACACAATTTTTAACTTTGGGTCTTTGTTTGGACTAGTTAGGAGGTAAACATACCAAAAGTCCCCACTCCTAGGAGGTGATCAGGGGGCACGTAGAAGGTCCCCTTTTTCGGGTTTCCGCTTATATCTCGGAAACTATATGTCCTCTAGCGAAAAGACCATTCTATACAAAATTAAAGCCGACAAAATGTGCCATCAGATTGATTCTATTCAGTTTTCCGCTATCTCACATAGTTTCCGAGATATCCGCGCTCAAAGTTCACTTTGGTATTATTTGTTCGAGTTAGTGTTTTTGCTTCAATTTCAATTTCAATTCAATTCCAACTTCACTTTTTCAGTTTCCACTCCCATTTTTCAGTTTCAACATCAATTTCTCAATTTCAACTTCAATTTTAACATCAAGTTTTCAAATTCCACTTCACTTTCAACTTCACATTTTTAATTTCCACTTCCATGTTTCAGTTTCAACATCAACTTCAATTTTTCAATTTCTCATTGTCAATATCAATTTTTCAATTTCAAATTCAAGTTTTCAATTTCCACTTCAATTTTTGAGTTTCAACATCAATTTCTCAAATTCAACTTCAATTTTTCAATTTCAACTTCAAATGCACATAGAAGGTCCCCCTTTTCGGTTTTCCGCTTATATCTCGGAAAATATGCGTCCTAGCGATAAGACCATTCTGCACAAAGTTAAATGTGACAAAATGTGCCATAACATTGACTGCATTCAGTTTTTTACAATCTCGCATAGTTTCCGAGATATCCGCGCTCAAAGTTCACTAATTGCGCTGAAGATTTAGCTAGTCAAATAAGGCAAAAATTTCTTTTTCACAATTAGTGAACTATGAGCGCGGATATCTCGGAAACTATGAGAGATAGCGGAAAACTGAATAGAATCAACCTTATGGAACGTTTTGTCAGTTTTAATTTTGTAGAGAATGGTCTTATCGCTAGGACACATAGTTTCCAAGATATAAACGGAAACCCGAAAGAGGGACCTTCTGCGTGCTACCCTACTCCCGCTCACCTCCTAGGAGTAGGGAATTTTAGCATGTTTATCTCCTAACTAGTCCAAACAAAGTCCCAAAGTTAAAAATTGTGTTCCTTCCATTTCCCTCTACACCCCCCTTATGAGCATTCATTGACTGGACTATCTTTCTTTCCCATACGCTGTTTTTCCTTGCGCCCGAAACTTTCATCGTCAATTAATCCACTAAATACGAAAAATGCCACGAATATATTGATGAAAGTTTCATAAAAAAATAAGTAATAATAAAAAAGATTAAATATTGGTGTTACATTGTGAGGACGCTTGGGCCTTTGAACTGTGCCGACGACTGCAACTCTTCGCGTCGCATTAGTAGTGGTTCACACCGATATACTCGAGCCGTGATCAGATTACTACAGTGAAGGTGATATTTTCATTGCGTTTATCGTGTACGGCCTTTTTGCGTTTATAGAGGGTTTACTGTACTTTGTCTACATGTGTGTTGAAAAGATTCCTGTAAATCGGAGAACGGAATGACAATTCCCTTATCAGCTTGTTCTGGTGTTGCCAGCTTAGCTAAGGCGTCAGCCTCATCATTTCCAACAATGCCTGAATGTGTGTGTGTGAGTGTGCGCGACAGAATCCAAACGTATTCTATACTGCTGTTGTTCGATGTGGTTTTCTTGAACTTAATGTATTTCTCCATAATTTCGTATATGTAGAAGTTAGTCATTATTTCTGTCTTTGTTGCAAGCTTTTTACCATTTTTGTAAGAATTGTTCGGGCCCATTTTTCAGTAGAATTGTACCTGTCGAAGTTCTACGTATTCTTATACGTTCCTTATTGTTTGAAGTAAGAGTTGCACTTTTTTGAAAATTTGAACTTGAATTGAATTGAATGGCGATCTGGATCGTGAATATATTAGGTGTACAAATTAATTCACGACTCTCACGATTAGTCAATTGTAACCTCGTTTTAAATTTCAATTTGTCACTAAATTCTTTAGTTACCTACTTGCAGGTTCGAGTAAATGAGTATTAATGAGAGATTATAAAAATATAGTAAACGATACTTAAATCAAACATATGTATTCAAACAATGTTTATTTCTGTTTCAGGTAATGTCTGATTGAATATCCATCATCTACTGTGAGCGAGAAAATATAGTAGTGTAGTAGTAGTAGTAGTAGTAGTAGTAGTAGTAGTAGTAGTAGTGTTACTGCCGGGGAGAGGCGGCTCGGCCGCTCCTCGCTTCCTTCAGGTACACCGGAATTTTTCATCACCAGTATCACAATTGGCGCTGCCGGCACTCGGCCCTTTAGCTGGTTGCAGTTATCCACGTTTTTCAGCCGTCCCCTCTGTTTTATTCGGCCCGGGCCATTTTCAGAGTCGTCGACTTACTAGACAGGTCGGTCATCATTGATGAGACGGGCCATGCTATCTAATTTGTCAGTTTTTGAGCCGTTTTACGGCTCGGTATGAACGTCGGGCCCCCTCACCTTCAGACCTGCAGGGTGTCTCGCCTGCCCTTTCAGACTCCCCCCACTTCACCATATTTTCATGTCGAATCTGTCAAGTTTTTGACGCCCGTCCCTACTCTGTTTCCGGATAGCCCAGAAACCTGCCCACAGCCTCCTCCCCTAGGGCTAGTCCCTCGGCCTGTGCTATGCGTCTATTGGGAGTACAAATGCGAAGGATCGCGTATTATTTCACCATTGGGAAGAAGTTACTGCTACTTCGGATCCAATCCGACTTCATCGAAATCTCGGCTGGGCCGAGATATCAATTCCATTCGGTCTTCACCTGTCGACCTACTTCGGGATGGGGTTGAGAAGGAAGGGTTCACCAACTTCACCGAAATCTGTCTCCTGAGAGATTTGATATCAGGTTCTTTCGTGGGTGGACTTGATCCATCCTAGAAAATATGGCTGATTGTTCGGATGTGACCACCATACCATCCTCGCTTCTGGTCGGTGTTCAGCTATTAGCTCCTTCCACCCGGCCTTTCACTTAAAGGTTTTTTGGTAGGGTCCGTTGCCCAGTTTCCTCAGTAGTTTCATTTGTTCGCTGACCACCCCCTTTTCCCTACTCTATCCCCCAAACAGAGGAGATAGAGCCGGGGGTACCCTTATGAGGCGGGATGGCCAAACTTGGGCTCTCAACAGTTCACCGATTCCCTGGATAAAGGGGAAATCGTTGCCATTATTGGTTGCCCCATGACTCCGACAGTAGGCACTGAGCCCGTAGCAGGAGAAAAACCACCTTGGAAATTTATGCCACCCCGGGAATCGAACCCTGGTCTTCCTGCTACGAATCAGACACTCTACCACCTGAGCCACTGGCCCGCCTTAAGTGCGTACTAATCGATTGGATACCAACATGTTTATGAATGTAAACAATATTTTCTATAATGATACAGCAATTTTTACTATTGACTCTGAGGCACCCCTCGTCTGCTATGGGTTAAAACAGAGAAAACATTAGAAAAATTTAGGAATCTAGTAATATTGCCAGTGTATTAAAATGATTAGGAGCGGAAATAATTTTCTATTGAACCCCTGTTTATCGCAATCGGTGCAGAAGATTTTTCTCTAGTCTAGTAACATTTTTATGGGACATTGTTACACAAAATTTGTACCTTTCTCCTACGAGTTATGATGTATTTGGTACGTAATCCAGTAGATAGTTCATCGTCAATTAAACAACTAAATATGGTTGAAATTATATCGTGTTTGGTCTTATTTC
The DNA here is from genome assembly GCA_933228785.1 of Lasioglossum pauxillum. NCBI lineage: Eukaryota > Metazoa > Arthropoda > Insecta > Hymenoptera > Halictidae > Lasioglossum > Lasioglossum pauxillum. The sequence continues at coordinate 24,328,951 of OW121702.1, read as the reverse complement.
AATCAGTAAACAGCCACAAATATATTGGTGAAGCTTTCATAGAAAAATAAGTAATAATAAAAAAAATTAAATATTGGTGTTACATTGTGAGGACGCGCGGGTCTTTGAACTATGCCGATGCGAAGACTGCGACTCTCCGCGTCGCATTAGTAGTGGTTCACACCGATATACCCGAGGGGATATTTTTTGCAATTTATCGTGTACCGCCTTCTTCCGATTACAGAGGATTTACTGTATTACTATTATTATTATTGAAATTTGTTGTATTTACCGTGAGCTTGGTTTTCGGTTTACGAGGGATGTCCTGTTGAAGGTCGCTCCTGTTGCTCGGTGCTGATGATGGTGTGATGTTTATGTAGCGGGATAATACGCATTTGAGGGGTTTACTTCGCAAAACGCGCTACAGTAAATTTTCTATATGCAGGGTGGCCCACATAACTCTGAACAGCTCAATATCTCCGTTACTTTTCATTGTACAAAAAAACTTCGTAGGACAAAGTTACACTGTTTGAAGGTCCACATATAATAGTGTAAGGGAAAAAAATTTTCAAGGTCATTTTTATGAGATTTCAAGGTTATCGATGTTTTTTTAAATGGAATAAGGTATTTTTTAATACATCAATCGATGCAGCTGGACATTCTTTATAAAAAAGTACTAACCTATGTATGTCGAAAAGTTAGTAGTTCAGGAGATATTTCAATTTAAATAACTCCAAAATACCATTACTGTCGTACTAAGGCGTTAGTGTTTACTTACTTGTGTAACGCCTTAATACGACAGTAATGGTATTTTGGAGTTATTTAAATTGAAATATCTCCTGAACTACTAACTTTTCGACATACAGTAATTTTTCGATCGGAGTCCCAACACCCGTGTGTTGAACGGACTTGGGTAGCGTAGAGAGGCTATTTTTTTATGACTCCGTCGACCGCGCCGAGACTTCAAACGACGAGCCGAACATAGAGAAGGACAGAATGAAATAGGATCGTGTGGCCGAAGCGTGTCGCTGTCGCCGGCACAGTTTAAAGGCCCGTGCGTCATCACAATGAAACACCAAAATCTTAGCTTCTTTATTTTCTATGATATCATTATGGAACTTTCACCAACATATTCGTGGCATTTTTCTAATGCAAAATGATACCAAATACGATACAATTGGGCCAATATTTAGTAGTTTAATCGACGATGAAAGTTTCGAACGCAACGAAGAACAGCGACAACGCGGGCCTTTGAACTGTGCCGGCGACGGCTACTGTTCGCGTCTCTTTCTCTTCAATACGCTCTTCTTCGTTGCATTCGAAACTTTAATCTTCGATTAAACCACTAAATATTGGCCTAATTATATCGTTCTTGGTACCAGTTTAATCAGCGAAACGCCAGGAATAAGCTAGTTAAAGTCCCATAAACCGATCATTAAAATTAAGAAGTTTGAGACTTCGATTCAGTCGAGTCAATGTGTGGTGTTCACACCGATATACCCGAGCCGAGATCAAACATCGCCGCCCTACGGCGCGGCGCAGCGTTGGCCGGCAGTGGAGTGAGTAGGCACTGGACTACGGTTAGATAGGCGACCCAGGACTCCGATTGAAAAATTACTGTACATAGGTTAGTACTTTTTTATAAAGAATGTCCAGCTGCATCGATTGATGTATTAAAAAATACCTTATTCCATTAAAAAAAACATCGATAACCTTGAAATCTCATAAAAATGACCTTGAAAATTTTTTTCCCTTACACTATTATATGTGGACCTTCAAACAGTGTAACTTTGTCCTACGAAGTTTTTTTGTACAACGAAAAGTAACGGAGATATTGAGCTGTTCAGAGTTATGTGGGCCACCCTGTATATATATATATATTTCTATATATTTTTTGAGCTTCAAAGGCTGAGTCGAACGTAGAGATGGATCCAAAGCGCGTGTAAAGAGAGATCGCGACAACTGTCGATGCGACGGCAACTGTCCGCGTCTCTTTCTTTCTGATGCGCTGTCCTTCCTTGCCTTCGAAACTCTCATCGTCGATTATACACTAAATATAGTTGAAATTATATCGTGTTTGGTATCATGTTGCATTAGAAAAATGCCAGGAATACGTTGCTGACAGTTCCATAAAAAAATAATGAAAAATAAAAAAGATTAAATATTGGTGTTACATTGTGATGACGCACGGACGTTTGAATTGTGCCGACGACTGCGACTCCCCGCGTCGCGTTAGTAGTGGTTCACACCGATATACCGACCCGAGATCAGATTACTAAGTTGGGGGGGGATATTTCTTCGCATCTATCGTACAAAAACTTTCGCATCTATAGAAAGTTTACTGTAATAGTATTTTAACAAATTGCGCGTATTTGACAACGGTTCGTATTTGACAACACAAGTTAAACTATAGATATGTAACACGTTTTTGCCGCTGACTGACTGACTGATTTTGATGAGGAGCCGTCCCTTTTACAGTATGGTCCATCCTTTGTTCTAACAATAAGCCTAATCTTCGTGGGAGCGGCGTGTCTTCTTCGTAATCCGTTTCTTATCAATTTTGTCGTCTGCATTTTGGTCAGATGCTCAGTCTTGCATCATTCTCTCTTGGCTGGATCCTATCGTTCTGCGAGTTCTCCCAGACAGTTCTCACCAGTCTATATTTTAGGTCGGTTTGGGTTGAGTTACTGCTGAACTACCTTTTAGCATCTTTTTTGGTGCTGAATATGGTCTACGGATGCTTTGTTTCATCATTCGCTCGCTTATTATATTTCCGATTCTCTCTTGTGGTCTTTCCTTAATTCTATCGCTCGCAATACGATAATTCATTATTAGTAGGGTAAAGTGTTCAAATATGAACCACTTTTTGTCGATGTGATTTTTTGATTATTTTAGAATGCTCTTTTCCGACCAAAAAATTACCAGTGGTAGATGGATTTCTCCCTACAACATTCTGGGGTCAAGTTTGTTAAAAAATTAGTAGAGTTTGGGAGAAATATTTTTTTTGTGGTGTGTCATTTGCAGGTTCCAGCGAAAGGGGGTCTCAATATGGTACACCTTGAGTCCCTAATATGACACCTAGAGCCATATTCGACACCCTCACCAAGAATGTCGATAGCTACTATACCCATATTAGGGAACCTTTGGTAGTGCCATATTGGGAACTCCAAGTGGACTGATAATACTAGCTACTGACAAAGAGAAAATTAATTTCAGCCCAAACCGACAGTTGGCAAACATTAATATAAATAAACTGAAATTGCAGATATGTTCAAATATTTCAAAATCACTTACCTTCCTCGAAAAAGATACAATCGAAAATCTAACCACAAAAATATTCAACATGTGGAGACACAACTGGCGGAGGAGCGATACCAGTGTCGCTAGTAAGTGACCAAACCAGCACTCGAGGAGAATACAAGGTAGCCCCTCTCTGATGACCAGAGTAGAGTGACACGTTGTGCGTGCGTGGCGCAAGACTGTGCCGTAGACTGGACTGGTCATCAGAGAGGGGGTATTTGATTCCTCTCGATTGCTGGCGACCTGGCGACACTGATCGATACTAAAATCTATAGATATGGTGCGATTGCACTGCACACTGTTGAGTAAAAATGGTAAACTATTGTTTGAGGATTTTCTCATTAGAGTGCGACTTCTCCTTTACAAGATATAAGGCAGTGCCATAATAGGGGACTAATACCATACTTGGGAACTTCACCCATTAAACGAGATTCAGAAATATTTGTATTCGTGATTGATTTAATCATTTATCACCAATGGCTGGACCACCGGGCGTGACAATGGCGATGTGCGTCCTTCGATACCATTCAAATTCCTATGGGAAAGTGTTCTGTTTCTTCTGACTCACCTTGTATGATAAAGCATTTATCATACCTCATACATACACACAACAATTTCGTTTACAGCATGCGGTAACTACAAAGGGAACGAACCGTAAATTGTTGTCCAGAAAACAGGTCTCGCGGCAGCGGCCGTATTCGAAATATTGTTTCTGTGTCCTCGCGTTTGAGGTTTGCGCCGCTGTACCATGCCGGGCCGAGGGCAAACAATCACGGACGAGCTCGTGAGATCTAATGAGACAGAGTAATTTCCATTCCCGGCGAAGTAACTTTTTCGCTCGCGACCAATTCCCGGCTTAATATGTATTTTTTTACGCGCACGCCACGCCGAACCTCCCGGGTCGCTCGCTCCGCTCCGCTTCGGCCGTTCGAGTTCGTTACGCGGTATTCAGCCGCGAATCTGGGTCGCAGTCGAATCCACCAGAATTGATAGTTAATTAAGAACGTTTGTTCCGCGGTAAAACGGCGCCCCGTTGTCCTACGAACGTTCCGACCGGCCGCTGAATTTACCTTTGTCCGGCTGCGAGCGTAATCGATCGGGGTTAGGTACGTTGTCGATGAAAGAACCGCACGATCTTTTTAGCCGAGGATCTTCTTTCTAATAAGCGTCCTCGGGCAAGGATTCGACGAAGCTTCTTAACAAAATTTGTGCTGTTACTTTGGATATGTACTCGTACATATGTTTCAAGTAAGTCGTACCCATTTTTTTCCGGTATGAAAGTGTTGCGGGCAAGTATGGACTAACCCCAGAGGCGGATCTAACGGTTTGGTTTTGAGAGCCGCGTGCTAGAGAATGGTTAGCTTGGAAAATTGTGCAACAGCCCTGGATACCGTTAACAGGTACTGTGCAGTGAAAGAGTGTAAACTAGCGGGACGGGAACGGGGCCAGAGGGACGCAAAGAACACCTGAGTGGTCAGACTAGAACGTAGACGCCTTTTCTCACACGCATTTTCTTGGCTCTAACGCGCTATTGGCGGAGACGGACATATACACTAATCGGGCGCGTGACGATTTCATTTTTTAATTACTTCTGTAAAATGTGCAAGGTTTATCAGTGCCTAATAGACTCACAGAATAAATAAAACATAAAATTGTAAGATTAACTTAGTTCTTCGCGGAAAAGACGTAGAAAAAATCGGTTTTTATGTTTTTTAAACACGGCGCACCAAACCATAAAATCTGAAAAAATTCATGAACAATAACTATAACAATATATCGGTACTGTAAAAATATAAATGTTGTCACTGTAGAACTTCTATGTGAAATCTGCATTTTTTCGATTTTTTTGAGGTTTTTGATTTTTTACAAGCAGGATTTTCAATATAAAAATCTGAAACCAATTGCAGAATATGTATTCGGGACCTTGACATGTGTCAGATTTTTCTCAGAATTTCTAAACATCATTAACTTGGAAAAATAGGCGAAACACTGGTTTTTCTATTTTATCCCGTAACTACTCTCCTCATCGAGATATAGGGTTCAAATTTTACTCGGTACATTTTTTCTTGAGGCCCTATCGAATGACCCATCGTCGATACAATTCGGTTCAAGGGCACTTTTGACCATTTTATATATTGGAGTTTCTACTAGTAATCGGTAGGTTGCTGGTTCGAATCCCGCTTTCGATATTTTGTTTTTTTTCTTGAAATTGATATCTACCTCAATTTTAAGCCTTAAAATCTATTAGTTATAAGTTATTTTCATTTTTGAATAAGGTATAATGAGTAAATAAGTATTTACTTGTGACCATCTAATCCATTCGAGTTTTTACTAGGTTGCTGGTTCTAGTCCCGCTTTCGACATTTTGTTTTTTTTCTTGAAATTGATACCTACCTCAATTTTAAGCCTTAAAATCTATTATTTATTAGCTATTTTTATTTTTGGATAAGGTATAATTAGTAACTAAGTATTTATTTGTGACCGATGAATAACTGGCCACGGAATAAAATCGAAAAGTGGGGATCGGCCGGAGCGTCAACAATGCCCTCCATGCTCCGTTCTTTGTCCCGCTAGTTTACACTCTTTCACTCGACAGTATCTTTGCAATTAAAAAAAGATCATTTACCTATAGATGTGAAGGCCTCGGGGGGATTTCTTTGCATCTATCGCATTTGGTATTATCTTTGATCCTCAAAGGCCGAGCCGAACGTACGCAAGGATCCAAAGGCCGAGCCGAACGTAGAGAGGGACAGCGCGTGTAAAGAGAGATCACGGTAACTGTCGATGCGACGGCAACTATATACGTCTCTTTCTTTCTGATACGCTGTCCTTCCTTGCGTTCGAAACTCTCATCATGGATTAAACCACTAAATACAGTCGAAATTATATCGTGTTTGGTATCATTTTGCATTAGAAAAATGCCAGGAATACGTTGCTGAAAGTTCCATAATAAAATCATGAAAAATAAAAAAGATTAAATATTGGTGTTACATTGTGATGACGCACGGGCGTTTGAATTGTGCCGACGAATGCGACTCTCCGCGTCGCGTTGGTAGTGGTCCATACCGATATACCGACCCGAGATCAGATTACTAAGAGGGGGGGGGTTATTTTATTAGCATCTATCGTACAAAAATTTTCGCATTTATAGAAAAGAGTATAGCCGGATAAGATAGTCCAAAATGCCCTTGAGCCGAATTTTATCGATAATGTGCCATTCGATAGAGCACCAAGAAAAACCATACTGTGCAAAGTTTCAACCCTGTATCTCGATCGGGAGGGTAGTTATGGGGTAAAATCGAAAAATCAGTTTTTGGCCTATTTTCCTTAGTTAATGACGTTTAGAAATTCTGAGAAAAATCTGACACATGTTAAGAAACCAAATACATACTTTGCAATTGGTTTCAGATTTTTAAAGTGAAAATCCTGCTTGTAAAAAATCAAAAACCTCAAAAAAATCGAAAAAATGCAGATTTCACATGGAAGTTCTAGAGTGACAACATTTATATTTTTACAGTAGCAGTATATTGTCATAAGTATTGTTCATGAATTTTTTCAGATTTTTTGGTTTGGTGCGCCGTTGTTAAAAAAAATAAAAACTGATATTTTCGACGTTTTTTCCGCGAAGAACTAAGCTAACCTTAAAATTATTACGTTCTATTTGTTCTGTAAGTCTATCAGGCACTGATAAACCTTGAACATTATTAAAAAATAATTAAACAATGAAATCGGCTTGATTAGTGTTTTTACTATGTCAGCGTATTACATCTGGAAGTATTAAACACAATCCCAACAGCTCGGTTGGCTCAGCGCGTTAGGCGCTCGACTGTTGATCTGCTTATACTAGGTTCGCGCCCGGCGTCCGTATACACTTTTTTTTACTTGATTAATTCTTTTTTTATGTCTAACTATATAATAATCAATGGTATGTTTGTAGATTTCTTTTAGAAGCAATATCTAAATATTAAAAAAATAATTTTAAGGTAAAATTCGCAAAAAAAATTTTGGAGCAATTGTTAACATCATCAATTTTTAGTTACGCATCTTCTTAAATCTGGTAGTATTAAATATTTTCTGCAGTAAATCTATACGTGTCTTCGAGTTTAAATACTCCGTTATAGAGAAAACGGTTTTGTAAAAGTTTTGTAAAAACGGACAAAGTGTCCGTGTTTTATTATTTTGTACCTTTAGCCCGCCCGTTTACCTTTATCTTTATGTTCACCTTTTCTTTTCTCTATTCGCTTTATGACTCTGTCGATCATCAGTACCAGGTAACGGATTACTAGGGTTGCCGGTACCTGTTAATCGTTTATCGGTGGCGGGTGTAGTTGAGGGCAATGGTACGGTCAAAAAACTGAACTTTCCCCTTCCAGACCCGGGTAGGGGAAAAGGATACCCCTTGTTATATGCTTGCCTTCTTTTTGTTATATGGTCTTCCTTTTTTCGCGTGTCCTGTAATATAATATAGAATTATTTGCCTTTTCTGACGATAGATACATACATATAAATAATTAATTTGAAAAATACTTATCATCAGTATGGTCGACGTCAGAATTATTTGTTCTTCCTTTTTTGCGCGTGCCCTGTAATGGAATATAGAATTATTTATCTTTTCTGACGATAAATACATACATATGAATTATTAATTTTAAAAATACTTATCGTCAGTACTGTTGACGTCAAAATTATTTGTTCTTCCTTTTTTGCGCGTGCCCTGTAATAGAATATAGAATTGTTTGTGTTTTCTGACGATAAATGCATACATATAAATCATTAATTTTAAAATACTTTTAAAAATACTTATCGTCAAAATTGTTGACCGATGGAAATAAATATCTCATCATGTGATGTCCTCAGTCTTCGTCACTGTCCTCATTAATGACCGGTGTCACTTCTTCTTGATTAAATATCTTGCTTAATATTTCAGCAGGCCTTATAATTTTTGAGAGCTATCGAGCATGTGAAAGGTAATAGATAATTGCTGCTACATGCGAGCAACAACCGACGGTACGATTGCCATTCGCACAGTCACAACAATATCGTTTAATCCCTGAACATCCGCTTGTGTTAGGTGCATATTGAATGTAACATCGATAGGTTCTACTATTAATATGGCGAGATTGAACTTGGAATTTAACTATACTATTGTCTTCTATAAGAGAACGGATATTAATATTATCATCTGCATCCATTATTTTTTTAATATTTAGATATTGCTTCTAAAAGAAATCTACAAACATACCATTGATTATTATATAGTTAGACATAAAAAAAGAATTAATCAAGTAAAAAAAAGTGTATACGGACGCCGGGCGCGAACCTAGTATAAGCAGATCAACAGTCGAGCGCCTAACGCGCTGAGCCAACCGAGCTGTTGGGATTGTGTTTAATACTTCCAGATGTAATACGCTGACATAGTAAAAACACTAATCAAGCCGATTTCATTGTTTAATTATTTTTTAATAATGTTCAAGGTTTATCAGTGCCTGATAGACTTACAGAACAAATAGAACGTAATAATTTTAAGGTTAGCTTAGTTCTTCGCGGAAAAAACGTCGAAAATATCAGTTTTTATTTTTTTTAACAACGGCGCACCAAACCAAAAAATCTGAAAAAATTCATGAACAATACTTATGACAATATACTGCTACTGTAAAAATATAAATGTTGTCACTCTAGAACTTCCATGTGAAATCTGCATTTTTTCGATTTTTTTGAGGTTTTTGATTTTTTACAAGCAGGATTTTCACTTTAAAAATCTGAAACCAATTGCAAAGTATGTATTTGGTTTCTTAACATGTGTCAGATTTTTCTCAGAATTTCTAAACGTCATTAACTAAGGAAAATAGGCCAAAAACTGATTTTTCGATTTTACCCCATAACTACCCTCCCGATCGAGATACAGGGTTGAAACTTTGCACAGTATGGTTTTTCTTGGTGCTCTATCGAATGGCACATTATCGATAAAATTCGGCTCAAGGGCATTTTGGACTATCTTATCCGGCTATACCCTTTACTGTATAATGTATAGCCTCCGAGTGGCACTCTGTGGAACTTCTGATTACTATTCGTTTTTAGGTATAACTTTATGAGAGTTTTTCTTGAAACTTTCTTTTAGGGGAGCCCGAAATTTTGACCGCTTAGGGACCCACTTGGCTCATCCGTCACTGACTAACCCTCAATAGGTTCGCTACCACCACCGTTTGTTTCGTCGTCTATCTTAATCATTGAAACGTATTCACAATGTCCTTCCTCAATGAAATGTTAAAAGAATTCAGCACAGAAAAACGTTAGAAGGTACATGAGAATCTTTTTTCTTCTAAATTGTGGATCTTCATTTTCATTATTCTGTGTTTAGTTAAAACAACTTGAAACGAATAACAAGTTAACTCTGACGGTATCTGACTTGTAGAACTAAGAAAATCGCCTTCCTTACAAATTGCAGATTTCCTGGCCCAAAAGAAAATCTCTCGGTCGTTAATCACTGAATTCTGCAAGACTATCAAAGTAACGAAACCGCCCGAGAGATGACGGAAAGTTTCCCGGACCGCATCGCCAATTCATAGTTCAATGAATTTTAATTTCGCCCAGCGAATCGTTTCATAACACGGATTAACATCGGGGTAACCAAGATCGCATTGCAGTCCAGTCAACGAAAAGTTGTAGAGGGAAATGGAAGAAACACAATTTTTGTTTGGACTAGTTAGGAGGTAAACATACTAAAAGTCCCCACTCCTACGTAGAAGGCACGTAGAAGGTCCCCTTTTTCAGTTTTCCGCTTATATCTCGGAAACTATGCGTCCTAGCGATAAGACTATTCCATATAAAATTAAAGCTCACAAAATGTGCCACAAGATTGATTGGATTCAGTTTTACGCTATCTCGCATAGTTTTCGAGATATCCGCGCTCAAAGTTCACAAATTGTGCTGAAGAGCTTCACAATAAGTGAACTTTGAGCGCGGATATCTTGGAAACTATGCGAGATAGCGAAAAACTGAATAGAATCAATCTGATGGCACATTTTGTCGGCTGTAATTTTGTATAGAATGGTCTTATCGCTAGAGGACATATAGTTTCCGAGATATAAGCGGAAACCCGAAAAAGGGGACCTTCTACGTGCCCCCTGATCACCTCCTAGGAGTAGGGTCTTTTAGTACGTTTACTCCTAACTAGTCCAAACAAAGTCCCGAAGTTAAAAATTGTGTTCCTTCCATTTCCCTCTACATCCCCCTTACGAATTCGACATTTTCCGCGCGCGTTCCGAGGAGCTGAACACCGGGCGAGCGCGCGGCGACATCGATTTTCTGTGCGCGCCGTTCGAAAGCCGACTCGTGCGGCGCGTTTCGGCGTGAAAAAAAATTCTGTAATATAGTTCTACGACTGCCTCGTTAACACAACCTCTCGGTGCACGACTCGTCCATTAACCAAGGGGGGCCCTGACCCGTTATAAATGACTATTAATGGTGCACTCGCGAGGTTATCGACGCGAAATCGCGCGCAGCTGCCTCCGATTGGCGTTGCTTGCGTCCGTACGGGAACGGTACGCGTAATTGCATGGTAATTTCGCGGATGGGGATCGGTCTCGGGGATGAAGACGCGAATTACGAGCACGGTGACGCATAAAATCGGCCGCCGGAACAGCACGCCTCGGCGTCGAAACGCGTTTCGGTCGCGACGGGGCTTGCGGGAGCCCGAGGAAACAACGCGCCTTAATCGGGGCACTCTTTTCAATTACCGTCCCTGGCTTCCAGATATTCTCCGGGAAGGGAGAGAGAGAGACAGGGAAGGAGAGAGTTCGCAGCGTGCAGCGACTCGCGTCAAGGGACACAGAAGCTTATTCCGCGAACGTTAACTCGATGCGTCGCATTTATGCCCGGGGGTATTGAAAGTCGAGGACTGCGAAACTAAAGCGAATCTCCTCTCGTTTATTAACCACAATGCGCCCCCAGCCAAGGAACACCAAGATCACCGCTGAATTAGCTTTTCAAGCCGCAACGGTTCCGCGGAGTTGCCGCGGTCTCGCCAGGAAAAAGGTGGTCCGCAACAAAGTGCATGTGCCGGGAGATCGGTGTGTACCAGCCGTGTCGAATGGAATTGTTACATTGTTACGTGACACCGAACGATTACAGAAAATTGCACTCCCGAGGAGTTCCGGCTCAGGAGAATGTGATTCTCGCAAATTTCTTGATCCACCTTTCCTGAACGGTTCTTCTAATTCATTTCATGGAAACATGAAGTCACAGGAGATTACTTGTTTAATGCTCTTGCATCGCATCGATACCAGAAAAATTTTAGTTTCAATGCCGCGTCACGAGAAAGTTTTTCACCCTTAAGAGGGTAGACGTATTTCTAGATACAGTAAATCCTTTATAAACGCAAAAAGGCCGTACAGGATAAACGCAAAACAATCTCGGCTCGGGTATGTCGGTGTGAACTAATGCGACGCGGTGAGTCGCAGTTGTCGGCACAGTTCAAACACCCGTGAGTTATCACAATGTAACACCAATATTTAATCTTCTTTATTTTTAATTATTTTTTTATGGAACTTCCACCAATATATTTGTGGCATTTTTCTGATTAAAATAAGACCAAACCCGATATCATTTCAACTGTATTTAGTGGTTTAATCCATGATGAGACTTTCGACCCAAGGGAGGACAGCGTATGGGAAAGAAAGAGACGTGGGGCGTCGCAGTCGCTTTTCTACGTTCGGCTCGGTCCTTGAAGCTCAAAAACATAGTGTCCGTCTGCGAAAAATGTGAACGAACCTCCCCGAGGCTTTTGCGTTTATAGAGGATTTACTGTAGTCTGATTTCTCGATAATGCAATGATGGGTTCTACAGTAGTTAAAAGCGGTAGATAAAAGATCAATATCAAGATCAAGAGGCTGCGATCACCCTCAAAAGTCCTATTTCTACGTTTTCGAGGCGTAATTTGCATTATTCGGCAGCATGTAATTGTCGCAGATTTATGAAAATAGCTACATGAGTAGCTGTATGCTTCCGAGTGATGCAAATTATGCCTTGAAAACTGTATTGATCGTTTATCTAGCGCTTTTGACTACTGAAAACCCCGATTTCTGCATTTTGGAAAAATGAGAACGCGCATCCCCCACACTTGCAATTCTGGAAACATGAGTCTACCCCCTTAAGTAGCGGTTCTAGTCTAGATTAAGGTATTCATTTCAAGAAAACAATCGGAGTCAGCAAGCTGATATTTTACAAGCTCACTTATATGTATTAAACCAGTGATCATCAAAGTGGTCGACCCTAGGGATCGGCCCCAGGGGTGGATATAATATAATTAGGGGTCGATGAATACCAATGCTATTCAGTCGCAAATTTATTGACACCAACGCAGTATATACCATTTTTGTTTGGAATGACATTTATTTGTAATTTGTTCAAAAACCTGCAATCCAGTTTTTGTATAAATTGCAAGGCGATTCCGAACCGTTAAAGTCTTTGTATTATCTAGGTGCACGGAAGTGCACCAGCCAAGTTCTTGCACTACCTCCTTTTACACGAAACAACTTAGGCGTTTTTTAGAGGCTTATAACTCGGCACTGGAGGCAGATGGAGAGATGTAATTACGTATACTTGTTAAATACTATCATGTCTCAATATTGATAAAACATTAATCTGCCAACATTAGTAGGTTCCGAGATATAGGACCTCAAAAATCGCTAAATTTGTCACTGACTGACTGATTGATTGACTGACAGATCATCAAAACCTTTTGGGTACTTCCCATTGACCTACAAGCTTGAAATTTCGCACACAGGTCCACCATAACAAACCCTCAAAGGAATAATTGTCAAAGTTTGAAATTTTACACCTTAAAGGGGTGGTATTGAAAAAAAACGTTACGAAATAGATACGTAGGATAGAACATATAGAAAGTGGCTGTATCTCGGGAACAGTGCGTTCTACCGCAAAAATAACGAAATTTTCGAGAGACCTTACGCGAGGCATGTAGGGAATGCCCAACCACATGACGTATGTGGTCTTTTGATTTTTCGAAAAAAAATTGAAAATTAAAAGATGGCTGTATCTCGGGAATGGTGCGTCCTACCGCAAAAATAACGAAATTTTCAAATGGCCTAACCCAAAGCATATACGGTATGCTCAACCACATGAAGTATGTAGTCTTTTGATTTTTCAAAAAAAAAAAAATTAGGCTCAACCGAAAGCATATAGGGTATGCCCAACCACAAAAATACCTTCCGCGTAGGAAATCACGCGCGACAGAAGTGAAAATTGCTTATTAGGTATAGATACAGATAAATTATTAGTATGCATATTATTAGTGCATCGGTTCTTTCGTAATGAATGCGAAATTGTCATAAAAAAAATAAGGTCTTAAACGAAAATTCTTATCGTTGCAGCATTTTATTCTTTGCAATATATACCAAAAAAAGATAAAGAATGTTTAGGATTTAATGAATCAGGGATAAGAGTAATATAACCATAAACTTAATAATTGATGAAATTTCAACAAAAAGTGATGAAATCCCAACAAAAACATTCTGCAAACAGGATCCAAGTTCTTATGGCCGTAAAATGTTGAGAGATCAAACAAAATACGGCCAAGTTCGTTAGCTTAGAAATATCTCTTGCAATACTGAAAAAAGCGTTTGTAAAAATTAGTTTAAAAGAACGCCATTTAATTTTTAATGTATTACATGGAGTGCTAAATTATTTAATCTTAGCCGTTACTTTTTAAACCAATGGCCACAAAAGGTGTTAGGTAGCGGCCAAGTTTGAACAATTTAGTACTCCATGTAATTCATTAAAAATTAAATAGCGTTCTTTTAAACTAATTTTTACAAACGCTTTTTTCAGTATTGCAAGAGATATTTCTAAGCTAACGAACTTGGCTATATTTTATTTGATCTCACAACATTTTACGGCCATAAGAACTTGGCTCCTGTTTACAGAATGTTTTTGTTGGGATACTTTCTTACAATATAGACACCGGCGAGGCATAAGAGCTCTGTGTAGAGTTTTTGTGCGAATTTGACAACAACCGGCGAGGTGATTGACCGCCGATGTAAACCTCGCCGGATCGAAACGTTCATCGAACCCGTCAAATCGTCTTGTGGGCCATCGCATCATGTTTTCCTTACACCAATTCCGTTACTCTATTTCTTTGTCACCTCCGCAGCACCGTTTATTAGGTCATTACCCTAACGAACGTTGCTGCGATCCTACTCGTTTAATTTCAAAGTCCCCACTCCGTAATCCTTCCAAAACCGATGGCCCACGCGGGTATAAAATAGAGCTGCGTTATCGCTCGCACTCTCTTGCGATTATTGTGATCATACTGACACAAATCAAAGTATTCGTGCGCTTATTCTTGTCATACTGACACTCATCACATCTCATTCGTTCGATCAATCAATCTTCACGTTCTGCTATTTTTCCTTTTGTACCTTTTGATTTTTTCGTTAAATATATTTTCTTTTGTTAACCATACATCGTTACACCTTTCTCTTCAATCCTTTTACCTTACATTAGCTAGAGTTTACAACATAATTACTAGACTGCGGATCTTTATGTAAAATAAAAAATGTTCGCATTGATTGCAAGACACAGGAGCCGAATAAAAATTGTATTCTTCTTTTAATTATTCTATTAAGCTAAAACTAATACATTGATGTCCATAAATATTTTTAACATGTCCACTGCTTTAAATCGTACGTGTCCATTTTTGTCATAAATCCATAAAATCCGCAGTCTAGTAATTGTAATATAGTAAGTAAAGTTTAGTTGACGAGACGTCAATTTTACGCGATTTACGCATAAGGTATGTTAGCGACAGCTTATTTTAATCGTAGGCAGATAGCCGAACGCTATCGCGCCTTCGATTATTTTAGCGTAGCCGATACAGTAATTTTTCGATCGGAGTCCCAACACACGTGTGTTGAACGGACTTGGGTAGCGTAGAGAGGCTATTTTTTTATGACTCCGTCGACCGCGCCGAGACTTCAAACGACGAGCCGAACATAGAGAAGGACAGAATGAAATAGGATCGCGTGGCCGAAGCGTGTCGCTGTCGCCGGCACAGTTTAAAGGCCCGTGCGTCATCACAATGAAACACCAAAATCTTAACTTCTTTATTTTCTATGATATCATTATGGAACTTTCACCAACATATTCGTGGCATTTTTCTAATGCAAAATGATACCAAATACGATACAATTGGGCCAATATTTCGTAGTTTAATCGACGATGAAAGTTTCGAACGCAACGAAGAACAGCGACAACGCGGGCCTTTGAACTGTGCCGGCGGCAGCTACTGTTCGCGTCTCTTTCTTTCCAATACGCTCTTCTTCGTTGCGTTCGAAACTTTCATCGTCGATTAAACCACTAAATATTGGCCCAATTATATCGTTCTTGGTACCATCTTAATCAGCGAAACGCCAGGAATAAGCTAGTTAAAGTCCCATAAACCGATCATTAAAATTAAGAAGTTTGAGATTTCGATTCAGTCGAGTCAATGTGTGGTGTTCACACCGATATACCCGAGCCGAGATCAAACATCGCCGCCCTACGGCGCGGCGCAGCGTTGGCCGGCAGTGGAGTGAGTAGGCACTGGACTACGGTTAGATAGGCGACCCAGGACTCCGATTGAAGATTTACTGTACTTTGTAGGCACGGCGACTTCTAAGAGTCAGCCGATGCTTTAGGCGCGGCGACTTCTAAGAGTCAGCCGATGCTTTAGGCGCGGCGACTTCTAAGGTTGCGGTTATAGTGAAGCGGCGAGCATCGATGATAGTGTTACGGTGAAATAGGAGACTTCGTGAAGATCGACGTATTCCACTTTCGCGAATCACTACTCAGACGTTTCAGGGACACAAATGATTTTGTTTAAAGGTTGAATCGGCTTGACGTGCCGTAGCAGAGGTAACAGTCGACTAACTCGATACAAGAATTTAGAGTGTCTTATACAGGCTGAGTCTGAAGAAACAGAACACCTAAATATCTCCGTTACTTTTCGTTGTACAAAAGAACTTTGTTTGGGATTGGCTGCGTGTGGCGTCACATATCGATACGCGATCCACAGCGCAGCCGTCTATTGGAGAATGCTCTAGTCAGCGCTAGATCGATAATCGATCTTCGCCGCGCCGCGCTATAGGCTGTCGCCGTCGGAACGATAATCGACTCTGCAGAATAAGATTCTATTGGCTAATTATGCAAATCAGCAGAGTCATCGTTCCGACGGTGATAGAAAACTATCGAAGATAGTTTATATAGAAGACTATTGAGTCATTCGTTCATTCGTTTCGTTCTATCGTTTCGATCTATTCTCTCTATCTCTATATCTCGCTACGAAATCCTCGAGCAACGTCTGCGTCGTGTGACCGGTTGTCTCTCTTCGGTGCGAATTCTATCCAAATATTCTAAGAATAATTCTAATCTCGGTTGCAATATACTTTATTGTATCATTATTTTGTACATAAATTTTGTTACACGTTCGTCCCTCCGACGTAACTCATAGTGGCGAATAAAGAGTGTTGTTACATTCGCGAGGCTCAAATATTCCCTGCTATTCCGAAACAAACTTCTTAGGACAAAGTTGCACTGTTTGAAGGGCCACATGTAACGGTGTAAGGGAAAAACTGTTCAAGGTCATTTTTTATGAGATTTCAAGGTCATCGATGTTTTTTTTAATGGAATGATATATCTTCGTTAACGTAATGTCGTAGCTGACAAAATAACGAATTCATCCGTGTAACACAATATGACCTACAAATGACCTTCAACCCAAAAATATGGAATAAATAAAATTCAACGTGTAAGATTCATTTGCTCTAATTCTGTTTCGCAAAATGTTCAAAAATATTCCCTTGAGCTGCTATACATTCAAATGTATCGCAATACACAACATAATAAGAGATTTGGTGTTGACAGGAAGACATTTATGATATACCTTCACCGTCACCTATGCGTTCGTACAGAATCGTGTTTATCAACTACTAATTACTCTGAAGACCTTCTTGCTATCAGATTTCCACTGTTTCTAAGATTTCTAATCTATCAATTTATTGATGCACGTTCCACAATGCGTTACTCGAAGGAAGATACGATTGATATGATTTTGATTTATGGAAAAAGTCGACAGTGTTTAAGAGAAGCAGTGCGGTTGTACAAGGACCGATTTCCTAATCGTAATTGTCCATCAGTTTCCATTTACTCCAATTTGATAAATAAATTCCGTGAAACTGGTAGTGTTGAAAATAAAAAATGTACGAAGGAATGAACTGTAAGGAATGAAGCAAACACAATTAATGTTCTGGCAGCAGTAGATACAAACCGTCATGCTAGTACGAGGAAAATCGCACGAAAAGGTGGCATTAATAAAAAATGTGTAGTGTAAATACTCCATGAATAAAAATTTCACCCCTTTCACCTATCAATTCACCAAAAACTTCATGGTAGAAACTTTGTAAATCGTGTAAACTTTTGCCAGTGAGGATTGAGACAATTGATAAACGATAGAGCATTTTTTAATAAAGTATTATTTACCGATGAAGCTTCGTTTACGAATCACGGGCAGATAAATTTGGCTGAAAATCCGCGGTGCTCACGGACAGTTGACAAACAAAGACCATGGGTCGTCAATGTTTGGTGCGGAATTTTAAACAACCAAATAACTGGGCCTCACTTTATCACTATGGAGACAACTGAAAGACGATGTTTATCATGAACCATCAACCACTGTAGACGACATGAAAGAAAGAATCGTCAGCATTGAAAATGAATTACGCAGCAGTACGTTCTGTAACTTCACGGCTGAATGAATGTATAGCAGCTCAAGGGAATATTTTTGAACAGTTTGCGAAACAGAAATAAAGCAAATGAATCTTACACGTTGAATTTTATTTATTCCATATTTCTGGGTTGAAGGTCATTTGTAGGTCATATTGTGTTACACGGATGAATTCGTTATTTTGTCAGCTACGACATTACGTTAACGAAGATATATAATTCCATTAAAAAAAACATCTATGACCTTGAAATCTCATAAAAAATGACCTTGAACAGTTTTTCCCTTACACCGTTACATGTGGCCCTTCAAACAGTGCAACTTTGTCCTAAGAAGTTATATAATAGATAAGATATAATAGATAATAGATATAATAGATAATCTTTGAGGGTGCAAGGTTTTGGGATTATTCTATGGTACAAAGTGTTACGTACGGAGGCTTTGCCTACGTGACTTTTGCTCCCTTCTTGAAACCATGTGTCCATGCAGAAGGTCCAGCTCGCATGCCCAAATAAACAGTTTTTCCCCTTATGGGAAAGTGCATACATCTGGGAAACGTAGACAATCTTCCAGATTTCCGTTTACCCCCACTACAATTTTTGAACAATCTGACTGGTATATAAAGGGCTCGAGCTTGGCCACCACGGGCTTAGTTAAAGACTGAACACGAATCTGTACGCGTCTATAGTGAGATTGGGTCTCATTCCCTTTCGATCATTTTAACTTGAAAGAAGTTTCGAAACGCAGTTCTTAAGTCAAGTCAATTCACTTACCCCCGCATATCTCAGTGCGTGAAAAACGAGAGTTCGGGAATTAGCTTCCGCGAAACCACATAACACAATACATTTGTATTTTCATTTATCTAAGAATATATTGTACTCTTCACATTTAAATAATTGAGAGTTTCCAATATCTTTAATACATCCTTTAAACTCCAGTAACTAGCATTGCACCCATATCGATAAACCTTTACCGCTCGAGGTTTATCAACTATTCTATATAGAGTTACGAGAGCTGAACTTCCCAATACCTTACCTCTTACCAAAATCCTGTGACACCCGGTGATGAAACAGGCATCGGCTAGTTCACGACTACCCCTTTCTCCTAACCTAGTGGCGACCCGGTGATGAAACAGGCATCGGCTAGTTCACAACCTTCCATCTAGTGGCAACCCGGTGGTGAAACAGACATCGGCTAGTCCACGACACCCTCTGTCTTTCCTCACCTAGTGGCGACCCGGTGATGAAACAGGCATCGGCTAGTCCACGAAAACCTATCCTGTGACACCCGGTGATGAAACAGGCACCGGCTAGTTCACGACCATCCTGTTCATAAGAACAAACCTCGGCCACGTCTATCCGCCAGCCCTCGGCTCGTAACAAAAGTATTGGGCTGTTGAGTCACTGATGAACTTGGGCCTGTTGACGTGTTGCGAGGGTCGGCATCTTGGTCTTATCGGGCCGTGACAATAGCTACGCGGTGAAACCGCGGCGAAAACAAAACAATATAATTAAATGCAATTGTATACAGGGTGTTTACCTACAGGTGGGAGAAAATTTAAGGGCTGGTTCTCGACGATAATATATGTTTGGTATTGGCTGAATGAGTCGGCAGCGTCAACGCACCGATTTACCGCGCCGCCCCGCTATCGGCGGACCCGCACGTAACCACGAGATCGAGAGTCGATAAGCAGCTAGCAGTAGCTTAGACCAGCACCGTCGAACGTCGATTGATATCGATTATCGACCCCAAAAGGGAGATTACTATTGGCGGATCGCTCTATCGATCTGCCAATCGTTAGTTCGACGGTGCCGGTGAACTGCCAGCTGTTCGACTCCGATCTCAACGTTCGTCAATCGTTGCTTACCTCGCTCACGATAAACGTCGCGCGTCGACTTTGACCGGTTTTCGCGAGTGAGTCGATTCAAACTATCTGGCTTCACGGACGCTACTCGTGAATATCTAATGCGATACAAAAGATAAAACACTTGTTATTATCGATCGCTCTTTATTGTACGTCTCGAGCCAACACGAGCTTGTGTGTTTGGCTTATTACATATCATCTTGTTGTAAATAGTTCGTTGACATTTTGAACGAACCCCTAGTTGGGGAAATAAAGTTAGTTCGACGTGAAGTGACTTGTTCTACCCCTTCTAATCCGAAACAATATAAGACGAAAATGAAGAATAAAAAAATTGCGATTTCGGCCTCGTTATTAAGTTATTAACAGTTAAAAATCTGCCCAAAAAGCGGCAACTTTTCAACAGTGGTGCACGTTGCGTACGTCACACAGGCGTGCGACAGTCTCGTATCAAGTGACAAACGCATGCATGCCTTGGTTCTCATTTGGGGCCCCAGCTAGGTGAAAATATTTAAAAAAATCGTTGGACGACATTGAACCTACCTACTCGTTAAAATCCACAAGGGCATTTCTAATATCCGCCCTATGGAATTATTGAGTAGAAGGGGTCAATGCCCTTTCACTTTTAAATTCTTCTCACACATATCCACAAATCCTTATCCTGCACTATAATTGTTCATAACACCGTACTTAATATAATGGAAGAAACGCTCTATCACTATTTACGATATCATACACACGCACTACGAGTTTACAGAGAGTATTAGTTTACTGAGGGAAATGAGGAGAATGTGAAGAACTGGTAATCCTTTAATGTTGAAACACTGCACTTTATGGAACTTGATTTACGTCGCGAGACTCGTTCACAGACGGAACGGACATCTTGAGGTCGTGTGTGATTTCTGCGAAAGGAAATCTTCGACGCGTGCGAGAAGAATCGTTCGTACAAGCTAGCATCCGTATGCATACTGATTCAAGACAGCTGATGAGGTCGATGCCAGATCGATAAAACAAATGAAGGTCTACAGCAAACTACCGCCAAACGTCGCGCGTTGCTATACCAATACATTGTCTATCCTGTTTTCATGAATTTCGTGATTCCTTCTCATTCTGTCTGTGACCGCGAAATATTTCATGTGTGTGCATTGACCACATCAGCTGTCTTGAATCAGTGTGCATACGGATGCTAGCTTGTACGGACGATTCTTCACGCACGAGTCGAAGATATCCATTCGCAGAAACTCGTAGTGCGTGTGTATGATATTGTAAATAGTGATAGAGCGTTTCTTCCAGTATATTAAATACGGTGTTATGAACAATTATAGTGCAGGATAAGGATTTGTGGATATATGTGAGAAGAATTTAAATGTGAAAGGGCATTGATCCCTTCTACTCGATAATTCCATAGGGCGGATATTAGAAATGCCCTTGTGGACTTTAACGAGTAGGTAGGTTCAATGTCGTCCAACGATTTTTTAAAATATTTTCACCTAGCTGGGGCCCCAAATGAGAACCAAGGCATGCATGCGTTTGTCACTTGATACGAGACTGTCGCGCGCCTGTGTGACGTACGCAACGTGCACCGCTGTTGAAAAGTTGCCGCTTTTTGGGCAGATTTTTAACTGTTAATAACTTAATAACGAGGCCGAAATCGCAATCTTTTTATTCTTCATTTTCGTCTTATATTATCGTCGGGAACCACCCCTTAAATTTTCTCCCACCTGTAGGTAAACACCCTGTATAGTGGAGCGGTGATAAGAGCTGTGAGCAAGGCGGCGCAGATGATAGCGGCGTGGTGTACAGCGCGGCAAAAACAAAGCAACATTCGTGACAACATTTCGATACATACTAAAGAAAAAGTATGTAGTTTCTTTGTTCCTCTTTACTATCCGTCTTTGTTCACCACACAGGTCATCTCGCCGCTCCACTATAAACACGTACCGCACAGCTCTCCTCGACGCTACGCTCTTGTCACGGCCCGATAAATATGCGGTTATAGTGGATCAGCGAGGTGAGCTGCACGGTGAACAAGAACGGATAGTAACGAGGAACAAACGAACTACATATGTACTTTTTCTTTAGTATGTGTCGAAATGTTGTCACGAATGTGGGTTTGTTTTAACCGCGCCGCTATCATCGATGCTCGCCGCTCTACTATAACCGCAACCTAAGATCAAGATGCCGACCCTCACAACAGGTCACCAGGCCAAGTTCATCAGTGATTCAGCGGCCCAATACTTTGTACCATAGAACAATCCCAAAACCTTGCACCCTCAAATAAGATTATCCAATATGTAGTATATAAGACCTTCAAAAATCTTGTATCGAGTTAGTCGACGAAAACCTTTGCTTGTGAAAGTTGAAGTGCGGCGATCCTCACCGAAATCACCTATTTCATCGTAACACTCTCCTAGCTGCTCCACTATAATCGCATACTAAAAGTCGGCCGATGCTTTAGGCGCGGCGACTTCTAAGAGTCGGCCAATGCCTTAAGCGCGACGACCTCTGAGAGTCGGCCGATGCTTTGGAATCGGTTGGAAAGACACCGACATCTTACTGCCGATTGTCGACGTCATCGGTGACAAGTCGCATGAAGAAACCAATCAGAATGGTTTCTGGGCGGATCTGGCCACGAAGCGGGAAAGATGGTGTGTCTTTCTTTAACATTTTTTATAGAGGGGGTCGATAGGAGAATTAGCAAATTTTTAGGAGTCGATGATCAAATAAGTTTGCCGGTGTTACGAGCCGAGGTTCAGGCAGCGATGACTTTCGTCGTGGAACGATACGGACTGCGCGGGTTTACTTGAATCAACCCAACTAACAGGAGGGATCCATGCCCTTATATAGTACCCAAAATCGGGCTTGAGCGATGGTGGAGGCCACGTGCTACTTCCGATTACAACTGAAGTCTTAGAAATTATATAACTCGCTGCATCGCCTGCGAGAGCCCCAGTATGATCCAATTTTGAGTGAGCCGTTTGTTCTTAAATAGGCCCTCTGTTTCGACACATATCTCCGGAAGGGTCAAGAGTCACCAACGGTCAAGCAATAAAAATTGTTCCCTTCGAGTAAAGTTCTTGAAATCGACTTCTGACCAGCTAAATCAGCGAAAAGAACCATCGGTGCATCCAGTAATTAGTAGTAGGGGTGTAAGTCTGGCGAGAGCAGCCGGTCGGTTCAGCCTCGGTGAAAGTAGTCGGGTCGTCGAGTGTCCGTGCACGGGAAGTCGATAAGAGGTTAGGAATGCGGGCGGAAAGGCAGCGTGTCGGTGCAGAGTCTCCGTGGATGGGTTACGAGTAGATATGATGCTTTAACTTGGCGCGTTTTTAACTTCTCGAGAGCACTTTGCGGTTCCATAGAAAACGAGGCGACGCTGGCGCGCAACCCGGGGCGACGACTTTCCGAACGCGGCCACACGGTCTCGTCTAGTAACGAGCATTTAGGTTCGCGCCGGTCTTGCAAGGAACCCGGGTTTTCGAACTTTCAACAAGGTTGTTTGCTCGCTGTTAGCAACCACTGCCGTGTGAGCGAAAGAACGAGTTTCCGCGGAACGAGCAACGGAAAGCAGCGGGTGGCGAATTATCGGCAGCTCGAACCACAATTTCACGGCGACCGTTTCATAAACCGAACCGCGAACAAACGATTTTTCCCCCCTTTTTCCAGTTCGGCGACCGATCGAGTACCTTCTTCGCCGTTCCAACTTTTTCGTTTTATCGAACAGCTGGAGCCCCGAGATTTATTTCTGCTCTGTACACCGCCAGGCAAATTATTTTCGAAGCAACTTTTATCCCGGATCGCTTTTCTTATTGCCCTGGATTGAACAACCGGGAATTTCATTCCATCGAAAGTAATTGGATCGCGTTTTTGATGCTCGTGGATTCAGGACTTGGACACTGTACTTCGAGAGAGAGTTACATTGCTAATAATTCAGGTAAAGAACGGAACAGCTTTTCAGAAAGATATAATTCCCTCGAAAATTTCTATGATATTCAATAACATTGTACTAGCTAGCAAATCAACTTATAATTATCCGACCCGATAATAATCTGCAGCCGACTGTAAAATCTGCAAAGCTTACAATTAGTTTAAATAACGGGTTCTAATATTCTCAATTTGCGATTATTAAGATTGTAAAGATGCTTCCCTGAGGATTTATTTACCAAATTTAGTCCTTGAGGTATACAGAGTGGGGCACTATAAACAGTTCACCTGAATAACTCGCTTGTTTTTGAAGATAGAAGAAAATGCATCAGACCAAACTTACTTGATATCGAGCCGCTCGTAATCTGATGTCATTAATTTTTTTATAGGTGGAGACGTGAAGGAGATATGAAGGTCAACTCTGTTTTTTTGAATGGAACGAGGTATTTTTTAATTCATTAATCGATGCATCTGGACATTCGTTATAAAAAAGTACTAACCTATGTATGTCGAAAAGTTAGTAGTTCTGGAGATATTTCAATTTAAATAACTCTAAAACACCATTATAGTTAGTACTAAGTTAGTACGATAATAATGGTGTTTTAGAGTTATTTGAATTGAAATATCTCCTGTACTACTAACTTTTCGACATACATAGGTTAGTACTTTTTCATAAATAATGTCCAGCTGCATCGATTGATGTATTAAAAAATACCTCATTCCATTTAAAAAAATGAAGGTGACCTTCGTATGTCCTTTACGCGTCTACCTACAAAAAAGCTACTAACATCAGATTAATCCTCCCTCGAAACCAAGCAATTTCCATCTGATGCAATGTTTCATAACACCAATAGCAGCCGAGTTATTCAGGTGACCTTTCTGAGGTGCCCAACCCTGTATACCAGGCATGCACAGATGTACGATTTGGGAGCCGGAGCCCTCGACCCGGCTCATGAGCGCGGCTCTGAGAGCGCACGGGAGCCGTTTGGGAACACAAGAGCCGCTCTGAGAGCTAAGATCTGTGCATGCCTGCTGTATAGTATTGGAAAAATGGCCAAGAATTTGGATAGACACATTCTTGTTATGTTTATAAAATATTGTGAAATAGTTATTTCTAGGCCTCCGTAAACCTAGTGTTGAAGACAAGTTGCAAGTACAAGGTGTCACAAAATTGTATACTATAATATAGAACGGGTATTGCAATTGTTGTTTGAATTTTGGAAGACATGGTCACGATGTTGCGTTTTAATTGGTTAGGTTAGGTGAGGTAATAGTAAATATTTGTCACGATACTTCTTCTCAAACATTTTTTGAGATATTTTCTCTATGTTAGCGATATTATTGTGTGTCCGTGCTGCCATGTAGCGGTTATGCTCGGCAAGCGGCGCGCGATCGTCGCTACAAAACAATATGGCGGCGCCCTTACCCGTCAAAAACACTGAAAAATGCTCAACTTTACGCAACCATAACTCCTGAACCATTGATCCTACAGGATCAATCAGGAAATTTACTGGATTACATACCAAATACATAATATACAGTTATTTCTGTTGAGGCTTTCGGGTGTAAGCCGTGTCCTAAAGGAAGGAATTTCCCAACGTTTCGCAAGCATTGCAGCTAGTTTCATCAGGGGGTCGGAAGACACACTGATACTGGTGTGTGCCTGATTTGTGCTCCACTTATATAGTGGAGGTTGCTCATGTTGCGATTCAGTGACCACCAATCAAAGTAGACTTTTAATTGGGCGGCCGAACAATTGCTGCAATGCTTGCGAAACGTTGGGAAATTTCTTCCCTTAGGACACGGCTTATACCCGAAAGCCTCAACAGAAATAACTGTATGATGCCGGGCCGTGAAAGCCTCAAATCTCTGATAAATACATAATAATTTATAGGAGAAAGGCAAAAATTTTGAGTCCGGTAAAGGAAAGAGCAGCCGTTTATAAATTTATTAAATAGAAAAAACTTAAATAATTGGTATACAATGAGAATCAGGCCTCCGACTGTGAAGGGGTCTGTAGACGCCACCCACAGACCCTTCCCGGATTGTGGAAAGAGGTGTCGCTTCCGACGAGTTCTTCTCGATCTTCCGATCAATTTCGGACGAAACTAGCCAGCCTCGCGGATGACCAAGTCCAATTAGCCGACGTCTGGTCTCGTTTACGGCTCGGCGACGCGTATCGGGCTAACGAGTCGCCGCGCCGCGCCGTGACGATGTCGGCGTGGCCAAAGCGTCTCTTATTCCGCGCAAACGAGGCTCGTTCGCTTTTTGTGCATCGCGCCGAGTCCCGAGGAAGAGAGAAACCTCGCCGAGAGGAATAGGCTTGGCGTGTGGCGCGATGCGTCGCGTCCATCTCTCTCGACTTTTAATTGGCGCCGTTTCCCCGTGGCTCCGCGATTTTTTCGCCGCCGCGGAAAGCCTCTGAATTTGACAGGGCAGTGTGTCATCGGCCGACAGTTTACACGGCACGGCAGAATGGACGGTCGTGTACGCGCCCACGCGTTCTCTAATATCATCGGATTACGGACGCGAGCCTGTCGTTGGCTGCGCACCGCTTTCGATGACCGGGATTCGGGCGCATGGAACCATGGGGCTGGCATGGGAGTGGAACGAGGTGCTTGTCGGTTAGACGGCTTGGTCACTCTTCCGCTTGCTCTCCTAACCCCGTCCGATTTTTGATCCCTCCCCGCTTAACATCAACCCCGCGTTCGTCGAGCCTGCGGAAAATCTGTGCCGCGCAGGGAGAGGTTTGCGAAACGTGCGAATGAATTATACATTTAACCCACGAACGGCTGACCATTCTAACAATTAAGGTTGTTATATTAGGTAGGTCGTCCCAGAAGTTTGTGCCGCTTATTGTTCTACTATTTAATGCGCCCGCGTATGATCTTAGGTGATCCTTCGGGCTCAATAGCGAAGAACATGAGTGGAGTGGTCCGGAGTGCGCGACTCGCAAGTAATGCGAAAAGCGGGACGGCGAGTTGCAGAAGCTTTCGGTTAAAAAGGCTGAGCAGGTCCCCATAAGGGCCCTTTGGAAATATTCCATGTGACATTTAAAATTGTGGCGCCCAAGGTGATTCGGAACCCTTAACATTCCGTCGGGCGCAATATCTGAACCGCCGAGTTCGGGCGCAACGTGCTTGACGGGGCCACATTCAAAAAGCATGAGAAACACCTAATTAAGTTAATTTAAACAACTGCTGCTAGGGAAATAGTGCACTTGGTGAGGTCTATACTTGTAGGGTCGCCCTTTTTTGGGCCCTCTCCAAGGGTGGGGGTGACTGTTTTCGAGATACCCCGAAGAGGTAACTACATGATCGCGCGGTGCCTCTCAGATCGGTTGCGCCTGACGGAAGGTTAAATTGTAGATCCCGTCGCTTAATTTCTATAGCAGCCGAAGAAGCGACGTAAAACAATCAAAACAAAAGCACCCGTAAGGGTATCTGGGCGGTGGAGTTTTGAATGGGTAGTTCGCCAGCGAGCCCCACACACATAACAAAAAAAAGGTAGCAAGAAAGCATCTGGTAAAATAACAAGCGGTCCAGTCATCCCCATCCTACAATTGGGGTGGACTCAAAAGGGAAGTCGGTAGACCTATTCGAGCAAACAGTTAGTAAGTCTCAAGAGGTCAGATCAAGCTAGTATAGCTTGCAGTCCATATCAGTAGTGGTGCTTCGATTATAGACGGCACCAAGCGCAATATTTCAAAGGGGTCTACTAAGACATCAGTTCAGTTCTTAACAGTAGGTCTAAACACTCGTGGGCGTATCTTTGCAATCCTAATAATCGTAAATGTTCGGTTCGGACACTCGCGATTGGCGCGCGGATGAATGTTCCACACAAGGTTGTAAGGCTTGAGTCCTGTTAGACCGCGGACGCGTCAACTCGCGAATGCAGTCGGATTACTGCCCGCCAAATTAATATTAGGCAGCCGTTTCAATGGTGGAGTGATAATGGTCGTACTTGCGGAATCGCGTTGAAAGAAAGCATTTCGTCCCGGACCTGCTAGGGGACTCGTCAGTAAGGCTAATCTAGCAGGTCCTGCCTTAGACCCTAGCATACGCGATGGATCTCGACTGATGCGATCCCGTTTTCGTCACCTCGCCTAGTCCTGACTTATGGACAAGGATGTATTATTTGTGTAAAGTCTTGCTCGCAGTACTAATGATTGACAAGACAACGGCTCGTGTGTTATACTTGTCCACCCGAGGACTGGATAGTGTCACGGCGTTCGAGCGTAAAACTCAACTGTGTGAACTCCTAACTTCCAGTCCTAACGCGATGTTCGTTAGGCTCCTATATGCGCGAGAGGGCGCTTCTTAGTTTAGGCAGTGGTGTTGTGTCGATTGCTATGAGCAAATAAGATGCACTGATTGGTTCCCGCCGAAAGTTGCATTTCCCGATCAGCACACTTTTGACTGTATACGCCTCCTCCCCGAAGCTTTGAATGAGGCCTTGGGAAGGAGGAGTGGGGCGGTACCTAACTCGGTCGACGACGAGTCTCGGTAATTTGAAACCGTACTTATCGGTCGCTGATGGTCCTTCGGAGGGACTAAATTCATGGCACTTGTACCTTTAAGGATATATAAAAACTAAACATCTGACAGTTAACATGTTACATTAGGGGGATTGACATTAGGGAGTGCTAGTGCGTGAATGCATTTTCCCCACCGCCTAAGAAAAAAGATGTGATCGTTCGGGCTTCGATGTATTCGATGTCCTTCCAACTTGGAAGGACTAAAGCCATGGCAAGAGTACTATCAAGGACTATATTTACACTAAAAAGTCACACGGTGGATATGGAGGCTGGGTCATCATTACAGTGTTGGTACGACAACCAATGTGCAGACACTCTTCAGACATGTTTATCAACACAAAAACAACAAAAATGACGTGAATCAAACTAATACAACTCGCGAAATTACAAAATTCTCTTTATTTTTTGAACACACCTCGTACATCAATTTTTGGTCGCACTTTTCGTAGACACGATAGTAACAGCTCTTTGTAAAAATTCCATCGACAATTGCCGAGCCATACTTCCTGATAATTTCGTTCGATAAAATGTTCTATCCTTAGATAAACTAACAGCTAAAATGTTCGCTACAGTTTCCCTGCTCCTTTCTGAATATTTTCCATCACGCCGACCATCGCCGGTTGCCTTCCGCGAATAGTTCCTGACCCGTTCGCAGACAATTCAACCAATTTCCCTTCGATGGAAGAAGCGAGTATGCTTAGGGAGCATGCACCAAGCTTTCTCGACACGTTTACCCTAGCCCGTTCATGCGAGCAGCATTCGGATAAACAAACGGAGCTCCGCAACGTCTGGTAAAATGTCAGCGCCCGTGCAGGGTTCGCAAGATTCGTTTCGCGAGAGTGAATCGAATGAGAATCTTAAATATCTTTTATCTCGCGATTCGAAAGACATGGAGGTCCACGGTGGTCCCGGGAAACGTTTTTATTAGACGATGCACTCCGGAGCAATTATGTCACTTGCTGCGGCCAACAATTACAGACAATGTTTCTATTCGGTGTTCTTGGATACCTGCAATGTACGGGGTGTCACAAATTTATATGTCGCGGACACCATAGCGCGATTCTACACTCCCGATTTAGTCGAGAATGACGCAAGGAACCCCCCCAGAATTGACCTTGAACGTGAAGAACAAGGTCAAATAAAACCAAAATTTTTTAATCATGTTCTACTGGTCATGAGGACCACCTTTGTGCATTATCTGTCTGAAGTACTGAAAAATGCTCAACTTTAAGCAACCATAACTCCTGAACCATTGATCATACAGGATCGAAACCAAATACATACTAAATAAGTAAAGTAAAGTTTACCCTAATAAACATTTAAGTATGAGATATTACAGCAGAAATATTTTAATTCTGAAGCAAAGTTTACAGTGCAAATAGGCAACACAATGTGCGATCACAAGTTAACTGTGAGTTCTAAGTCCGGCACAACCTTTTTCTTTCGTGTGAAAATGCATTCCGCATACCCCGGACCCCTGGGGGGAACGGGGTTATGTGGGACTACCTCGGGGAGGGGGTCGCCAGGCGAAAGACTGCCGATCCCCTCCCCCAGGTATACCCACTAAAAACACACGCCCACCAAAGCTATGTAGGAGGTGCCTGGATCTCGCGAAATCTCAACAGGACACTTCCAGCTATTCATGCATCCCCAGGGAATTATGCGAACCCCTCGCACCGCCAAGGGAAGCCCCGCCCCCCTAGGAGAGAGCATTATTTGGCGCGGGGAGGGGAACACTGCCCGCGCCCTCCCCCCAATCACCGGCCCCCCCATCGGCAGGGGGGCTCCGCGCATCGCGGGGGGGCGACCCCCGCGTCGATAGACCCACTACGCCCGTCCCCCTTCTCCTCCCAGGAGAGGAGGACGGTACACGACGCGGAGCCCGGTTCACGCTCCCGGGCCCGCTCGGCGGCCTCCTTCGGCGACATTACTGCCTCACAGAAGGAGGCCACCTCTTTCCCCGATCTCCCGCCCTCGATTAAGTGGTCGAACAAGATCGGGAGCGAGAGATCCCACCCTCCCACTGCGGCTCTAAGGACACGGCGCGGCCCGGCCCAAGCTGGACACTCCTCGAGTGTATGCTGCACCGTGTCCACCTCCTCGCCGCAGTGGTTGCACTGTGCTGCTGGCTCCCGCCCCATCCTATGCAGGTACTCACCGAAACAACCGTGTCCGGTGAGCACCTGCGTGAGGCGGAAGGTCAACCCAACCCGCCTCCCGCACCATGCATCAAACATGGGCAGGAGGGCCCGGGCTGTCGGACGCGTCGAGGATGAAAGCATTTGCCTCCATCGCTCGAACACGTCCGCTCGGGCCTGGCGTCTCTGCACCCCGAACTCCTCGTCCTCCTCGGCCGTCAGCTCCTCCCTAAGGGAACAGCGGGATTTGCAGGCGATCCGGTATACGATTGCCTGCCCCGCCGCCACCACGTAGAAGGCCCGCCACCTCGGTGGAGATGGTGCGGTACCTGCGGGCCAGCCGACGCCGCACTCTTTCGAAGAGCGCGATGCTGCGTCGGCTGACCTCGAGCGAGCGGTGCCACACGGGGGCCCCATACAGGGCAATGGACCGCACCACTCCCAAATAGAGGCGGCGGACATTCACCTGCGGCCCCCCGATATTGGGCAGCAGCCGTGCAAGCGCGGCGCTGTCCTCTCGAGTCGGGGGGCCAGGAGCTCGAAGTGATCTTCGAAACGCCAGCGGCCGTCGATGATCAGGCCCAGATATTTCATCGTGGGCCCAACCTCGACGGGGGTGTCGACGACCCGGATCCGGAATCCAAATCCGGCACAACCTGAGCAATTTGGACAATTGCCACTTGTTCGCGCCAACATGTTGTTAAAATATATGGAAAAACTGGAACGGCTGTAGAATATAAAAATTATTTAAATAAAAATAAATTTTTTAAAAATACCACGTTTTTAAAACGGACTAAAAAGTATAAAATAAAATTTTTAAAAACGCCACGTTTAAAAGACCGACTAAACAGTATAAAATAATTTTTTTAAGCCCCATACAGGTTCCTAACCCTTGAAAATTTTTGATTGTGAATTTCTAATAGCTAAGAAAATACTTGTAAGATTTAAAACGAAAAACGCGGGGCGCATGCAATAGATAATTGATGCATGAACACTAAATCACTAACAACTTTATTGCACTGCAAATGATATGAAGTGTTGTACGAGATTTCTCAGCGGCAGCTACTCTCTACACTCCTTACTATGTATTATCTTGCGCCCCACGTTTTTCGTTTTAAATCTTACAAGTATTTTCTTAGCTATTAGAAATTCACAATCAAAAATTTTCAAGGGTTAGGAACCTGTATGGGGCTTAAAAAAATTATTTTATACTGTTTAGTCGGTCTTTTAAACGTGGCGTTTTTAAAAATTTTATTTTATACTTTTTAGTCCGTTTTAAAAACGTGGTATTTTTAAAAAATTTATTTTTATTTAAATAATTATTTTCTGCTTTTTAGTCTTGTATGTGTGAAATTTTACAATCGATTTAGAACATTTTGATGAGATTATAACAGAGACATGTAGTAAATTTCAGACGGTATTGCGACGCGTCATATCGAAAACGAACACCGTGGTAAAATGTCAAAGATAAAGGTTCGACGGAGAATTTCGGTGTAACTTTTCTTTCGCTTGGTAAACAAACATTATAGTATACTAATACGTAGTAACTTTGTAAACACCGCACGGAGCTCGAACGCACACTGAGCTCCTTCGGTGCGAAGCAGGTCAGTGGAGTGAGGATGAGTCAGAGTGGGAACCGAGTGGGCACTACCGGTCGTCGCGCGGGGACGTGTAACGGTTAAATTTTTAATAGTTTATATCTCCTAAACGCGTAGGCTGTTGTAAATTAAAAAATTTTTTTTTAAATATTGCATTGTCATATAGTACTGAGCTATGTTTAAAATTTCAAGTCTCTAGCTCATCGAGAAGTTAGTTTAGAATCAGTTGTAAAATTTGTACCGAACAGACAAACAGACATACAAGAAAGCAACCTAATAAAAACGTGGTAAAATATTTAATGGCATACCTGGTGATTTGGCGACTTCTCTGGGAAAATCATCATTAACGAACTGCTCCTTTTTTGTAGACATTATTTCGAGATTATAACAGAGACATGTAGTAAATTTCAGACGGTATTGCGACCGCATCATATCGAAACGCCGCGGTAAAATGTCAAAGATGAAGGTTCGACCCAAAATCTCGGTGTAACTGTCCCTTCGATTGGTAAACAAACATTATAGTATAATAATACGTAGTGACTTTGTAAACACCGCACGGAGCTCAAACGCACACTGACGCACACTGATGCACACTGAGCTCCTTCGGTGCGAAGCGGGTCAGTGGAGTGGGGATGAGTGAGAGAGGGAACGGGTAGTGGAGTAGGGAGCGCTGTCGCGCGGCGTGGCGATCGTTGAACGCGATGACGTAGGTTTCGCGGGGGGGTGAACAGGTAAATATTTAATTGTTATATCTCCGAAACGGATAGACTTTTTAAAATTTTTTTTTTGGAATAATGCATTGTCATCCAGTTCTGAGCCATGTAACCGATTTCAAGTCTCTAGCTCATCAGGAAGTTAGTTTAAAATCAATTGCAAAATTTGCCACCGAACAGACAAACAAACAAGAAAGCGAGCTAATAAAAACGTGGTAATAAGTGATAGGAGAGAGAGAGGTTGGAAACTCTACGAGTTCTCCATATGTTTGATCCTCTTCCGTCGTCGCAAATGCACAAAATCCAGTGTATTCGCAAGTAGATGAATATAAGTTTCAGCATCCTGTATAATTATAACGAAAGTGATGCTGTTACTGTCAAATCTCCGCGACACAACGGAACTTCTTGTAGACCTCCGTCGCTGTCGTTAAACTGGTGTTCTACTTGGGACAAGAAGATCGGGTTGGCGCGTAGTTCGCCTAAATCACTGGCGGCGCAGCTGTTAGCTGGCTGTTGGCGCGCACGTACGCCTCGACGTGCCAGTAACCGAGAGCGAAGGCAATAACGAAGTCCCCGGAAGCTGCGAAATTGCGAGAGGCGTCGCGACCGACTGCAAAACCCTCGAGGAGGGTGGGTCGGGTCCGGTGGGTTCGCCAGTTTTGCGAATCTTCATCCGCTTCGTTCACGCCTCGAGATTTTCACGCTGCGCCTACGCTAGAATCAATCTGAACCCAACGCACCTTACATTTTTCCACCTCAATGAATGTCTAAAGTGTGTCTGAATAATTGCTGTCTGCTTCTGAACAGGATAAACATTCGATAGAACGCACCTTCATATGCGTTATCCAGGGTGAGTCACGTAAGACAAGCAACCTGAATAACTTCTACATTTTTTGAGACAGGAAGAAATGTTTCAGACAAAACTTGGTAGGTTTTGAGGGACTCATTAGATGGGTCTTTTTTTCTTGAATGACCTTGAATGACCTTGAGTGATTATATCGTTGCAATTGTTTCCAGGAAGAATATGAAGAAACTAAGTTGACCATTAAGTTTCCTAAGCACCTCCACCTGAAAATAGTTCTGTACAGTATGTAATAGGCCGCTCGAAACCAAACGACTTCGTCTGAAACATTTCTCCCTATCTCAAAAAATGTAGAAGTTATTCAGGTGGCTTGGCTTAAGTGACTCATCCTGCAGAATAAAGTTGTGAAATAGCTCTCTAAACTGGTTTGCATTGAATCACTATAGATAGAACATTGTGCGAAACATTTTTGTCATGAATGCATAAAACCCGCAATCACAACAATAATTTTTGAAACACTCACATTCTCCGAGAGGATAAACTTCCGAAAGCGACAACCCTCCGATTTTTTTATATTCTGGACTCTTACGTACTTTGACGTGCTGATTACGAACATGATAGTGATAATCGGCGCAAAATTAAAAAACCATAAAAATCATAGTTGTTTCCATTTATTTCCGTAAATAATAGTAATTTTGAAAAATACTTTAAATAAAAGTTGTAGGTCTTATCGAAATACACATTTTATGTCGTATTGATTTTTGTCATGAAGACAGTAGTTTTTAAGAAAAACGATATTAAATGTTCAAAACTTCATATAACTTATATAACCAGGATTTTCGTCTGTGTGGTCTCCGCCCCCACCACCACCTAATCCAAACTAATTCTGGTCACAATCTTTGCATTCTATATAGCCCTCATACAGAATTTGAACTAAATAGTAATGGATACATCATGCGATCATAAAAATGGAGGGTGGCTCCGGATAAGTGAATTAGCTATCATTTTTCTCAGAAAGTATTATCTTTATGACAAAAATCAATACAACATAAAAAGTGTATTTTGATTTATGTCTACAACTTTTATCTGAAGTATTTTTCAAAATTCCCATTATTTACGGAAGTAAATAAAAAATGTTTGACAAAGTTAATTTGTCCCCCACCGAGTTATTTTGGGTCATAACAGCCAAAATAATAGGTTTACGTAAAAAATGTATATAACCTTTTTTGTAGAGCTTTTTATGAGCTTCATTGTTTGAAACATTTTTCTCTAAAATCAATATTTTCGAAAATATTTAGTAAGAACTGTCAAAACTTTGAAGGGGGCTGGGGGTAAACGAGGCTTTGTCGCCAAAAATCCTTCTAGGGACTTCCTTCTCTAATCAAGGCAAAAATTTGGCAAAATCGGGGGGTTGTCGCTTTCGGAAAAACACCCCTCCGAGACCTTAGTATACAGTTTTGCTGAATAGCTAACAGTGAAAATTGATTTCCAAGTGAAACTTGTGTATGATCGACTTGGCTCGTAAACTGTTAAACGACCCGCGTGCCCGAACGAATTCCGTGTTCGTCCCTGCACGAAGAATCCCTGGTCTGTACACGTCGGTGTACAACCGGGCGCGCCGGTGGTCCGAGAACGCATGTAGTACAACCGTGTCCTTAAGTCGAAGATAGTAAGAGGAGGAATTGGTCGAGAGACGAAGGGAGACGACGCGGAACGGGTCTGCGAGGGAGTAGGTACCCTCGTGTTCGGGTGTAGAAAGCGAGGCGGGTAGCTCTCTCGCAGGAGGAAGGCCGAAATCGCGCACAGGCGAGAACCTACAGACATCAGAGTAAATGCAATTACCCTCCCACCTATGTAACAAACTAAGTTAAACTTGTGACCGAGGCTTCGTCCAAACTGTTTGCATTATGTATCCGCGGTCCCGCGCTTATGTGCCACATGCTGCACGTTACACGCG
Source organism: Lasioglossum pauxillum (assembly GCA_933228785.1). Lineage (NCBI taxonomy): Eukaryota > Metazoa > Arthropoda > Insecta > Hymenoptera > Halictidae > Lasioglossum > Lasioglossum pauxillum. Next base: position 24,293,372 of record OW121702.1, on the reverse strand, counting down.
CATCCCTCGCCTCCCGCACGGTTCTCTCTCGTCGCTCCCCTCACCCTCCTTTCTGGATTCCCTCTGTTTTCTATATGGTTCGCGAACCTCCACCAAGACGATCCAGGACCCCACACACACGGTAGCCGCGTCTACAACAGATTCACCGTGTCCCACCGATATGCGCGTGTGCTTCCGACGACAGGGACGCAAAGGGGAGAGGAGACGAGCAGAGCAGAGCGAGGCGGAGCGAAGAGAAGTGGAGCAGAGCGACGAGGAACGAAGAGGAATGATGCGGAGCGACGCCGGAAAAGGGGCGGGCAGAATTCGATCGAGATGTAGCACGCCAAGACGAAACTTTGGGAAACTCTGTCCCTGCTGCGCTCGCAACCGCCGTCAACTTTAGTCGACCCGGGCCCATCCCTCTACAGACAGCCACCGTCCGACAAGATTTACCACTCAACCGAGCCCGTCTCCGCGAGAAGAATCGTCCGGCGGGGACACGACAAAGAATCTGCTTTGTTATTAGCCTCCCCGGACCGACCCCGCATCCTCCAGTCCATCGAACCTTCATTGCTCGGGGTCCTCTTCGCTGAAACACTCCGGATGAACACTAGGTTCACGGGACCCGTCAAAATTAGGCATTATAATATTTTTCATGTAGAGTCCGTACACGTAGGTTTCCTTCGGACATTATTTATGGCACGTTCGTGACCGAGAATTAAGCAAACCATTGGCATTCGGCGACCTTTCAAGGCATATGCCAAATGGTTAGTTTTTATATATTCCTAAAGGTTCAAGTGCCATGAATTTAGTCCCTCCGAAGGACCATCAGCGACCGATAAGTACGGTTTCAAATTACCGAGACTCGTCGTAGACCGAGTTAGGTACCGCCCCACTCCTCCTTCCCAAGGCCTCATTCAAAGCTCCGGGGAGGAGGCCTAACCAGTCAAAAGTATGCTGATTGAGAAATGTAACTTTCGGCAGGAACCAATCAGTTCATCTTCTTTTCTCATAGCAATCGATGACACAACACCACTGCCTAAACTAAGAAGCGCCCTCTTGCGCATATAGGAGCCTAACGAACATCGCGTTAGGACTGGTAGTCGAGTTCACACAGTTGAGTTTTACGCTCGAACGTCGTGACACTATCCAGGATCGCTTGTTATTTTACCCGATGCTTTCTTGCTACCTTTTTTTTGTTATGTGTGTGGGGCTCGCTTGCGCACTACCCATTAAAAACCCCACCGCCCAGATACCTTTATGAGGACCTTTTGTTTTGATTGTTTTACATCGCTTCTTCAACTGCTATGGTTATTAAGCGACGGGACCTGCAGTTTAAGGTGGATTCCGAACCACCTTGGGCACCACAGTTTTAAATGGCACATGGAATATCTCCAGTGGACCCTTATGGTGACCTGCTCAGCCTTTTTGACCGAAAGCTTCTGCAACTCGCCGACCCGCTTTTCTCATTACTTCCGGGTTAAATTATTGTGGCTATAGCCATGGGCCTGTTCTTGCCAACCAGATGCTTACTTGCTACCATTTTCTTTTACTAAAGACGTGTGGAAAAAATACCTGTACGTACACCCCCTGAAGGGGGTAGTCTGAAGCTCTGGGGACACAGGTGGTCGGAGTCCCCAATACCCACTAAAAAAGACCACACGTCTAAGGACCGAGGGCCTGTCCTTCCTCCGTCTTTCAGCCCACACCCACACGGGGACCCACCTGTTCTTCCCATCTTGCACATGCAAGAACACAAACATTAGTGTGCATGCTTGGTTCAAATGCTTACTTACTACCTGAATCTTCGACACTGGGACTTCAGTGAAGAAGTTAAGAAACCTTCTAAGTGTACTTGTTACTATGTGCCGCAGCTTTGCTAGATGCTAAAGCACTATTAGTCTAGGGCCCTTGTCTTAACACTAACAAGGGAAGGACCCCAAGTGTCCGACTTCGATTTTGGTAATCTTTTGTGAAACGACGGTATATGGATCCTTAATGATGTTTGCAAAATATTAGATGTAGTTACTCAATAGTTTTAAAGATATAAACAATTGAACTTTCACACAACCTGCTTACACGGCTAATGGAATTTCGAAAACTACTTAGGTATGAAACTTTAATTGTTTATATCTTTCAAATTATTGAGTAACTACAACTAATATTTTGCAGACGTCATTAGAGGTTCATATACCATCGTCTCACAAAAAATTATCAAAATCGAAGTCGGACACTTGGGGTCCTTCCCTTGTAAGGGAAGGTTCCAGATTTTTTATTTTACGATTATTGAAATAATAAATATGATTTCATAAGAAGCGATTGTACAGATATCCTTAGTAGAGCACGAATTACAAAGGGGAGCCGCACGAAGTCTGAATGAAATTAATCTTGTCATTTTTATAAGGGAACATGTGCCAGTTACTTTTAAGGCTCGGTAGGTTCAGCGTTAATTGTTCCATGCTGTGCGGACGGTATAAATCGACCTTAAGATGTACCATCTTTCGCTCATAAGTGCAATGAGATTGTTTAACACCTTGTTTCGGGGAGTAGCGAAGCGAATAGTGGAAGACGCCGAAAGCTTCCTCCTCTGTCTGTTGTTTTGTCAAGCACATGTTTCGCGTGTCGACGTTTCCGCGAATGAACGATTATTCGGTGCAACAAGCCGGTATACGACGACGTTTCTCCGCGCACACACACAGGTCCGCGTTTGTCGGAACGCCTGGCAGTCGATATCGGTGCAAAAATGTCGTTTCGTCGATACAGCGAGGCCGTAGGTACCACGTTTACGGCTTACCGGCTTCGGTCGTCTCGAGAGCCGAGCGCGGCACACCAGCTTCCTTTCGTCGTGCTTTATTTACAGATAGCTCGGATGGCGTGCCGCGTCCCGCGCAGTAACCCGACAATTTATTCATCATCAGTACGCCTGGTACGGTGCCGCGATACCCTCCGTAGGTATACGTTTCCGGGTATCTGATTTCATCGTGCGCTAATTGTTCAATTAACTCTGCTCGCTCGCGAGGCGATATTAAATCTCGTCGCTCGCTTACTCTCGATTCGTTTAATCAAGGGGAACCGTCTGTGCGAACCTGCATATGGGTTATCAAATTTTTAAAACAATATCGAAATCCTGGGATTGTGTTTTTTCAGACTCTACAGTGCGTTGCAATGATCTTCGGCTGGCAATTCGTTTATCTGTACTACTTGTTCTATGGTAGATTTTCTTCACTTGACTTGGGGGCAGAGTTTATGCATTTATAGGAAAAGTTGGCGAATTAAAAATTTCTGAATTTTAATAACGGGTTTTTCACCTAACTTGACCACCTTAAATATCTTTGTTGTTTTTAAAGATACGTCAAATGTCTGAAGGACAAAGTTGAATGGTAAAATGGGGCTCATACGATACAAAAAAAATTTTTGTTTTTATGTCATTTTTTTTAGAGATATGGTCACCTTCATTTTTTTTAAATGGAATGAGATATTTTTTGATACATCAATCGATGCAGCTGGACATTCGTAGTAAACAAGTACTAACCTATGTATGTCGAAAAGTTAGTAGTCCAGGAGATATTTCAATTTAAATAACTCTAAAACACCATTACTGTAGTATTAATGTTAGCACTAATATTAGCACTAATATTAATACTAATGCAAGTACTAATATTAGTACTAATGATAGTACTAATGTTAGAACTAATGACGACAGTATTGGTGTTTTAGAGTTATTTAAATTGAAATATCTCCTGAACTACTAACTTTTCGACATACATAGTTTAGTACTTTTTTACTACGAATGTCCAGCTGCATCGATTGATGTATAAAAAAATATCTCATTCCATTTAAAAAAATGAAGGTGACCTTCATATCTCTAAAAAAAATTACATAAAAGCAAAAATTCTTTTGTATTGTATGAGCCCCATTTTACCATTTAACTTTGTCCTGCAGACATTTGACGTATCTTTAAAAACAACAAAGATATTTGAGGTGATCAAGTTAGGTGAAATACCCGGTATATTATCTTCAGCTTGTTAGACACGTTAAAGAAAGGAATTTTTCTAACAGCAAACTGCACTTTCCTTACTTGTCTGATTACACATAGTTCTATTTTACTTGCCATACTGTAATAGATTAGTTCTACTAGTTTTGTTCTACTTCTCTACAGACAAACTATTTCTCTTCTACTTGTCTGGCCTCGGCTCGAGGTTATTCTGTTCGTCTGACACCGTAGCCTTATTCTACTTGTCTATCTAGAAGTCGTCCCTGTTTTAGTTATGTCACCATAACCGATACCCCTATTTCATTTAGCTGAGTCCTGACCTTCTTCGTGCTACTTGTCTAGTCACTCTGTATCTTCACGTGTCCGGCTACAAATCATTCTTATTTTACTTGTTTTGGTTGTCCTATGCTACTTATTTAATTGCAGACTATGTCCACAGTACTTGCTGTTACTTTTTATTATTTCGGAAACGCATCCGACCGCTTCGTAAATATCACGAAGCACTGCAAGCGTTGAGCCACTGCAAAATTTATCTGCAGTTCTCAGTGGATCTTTGCGGAGCTTTCAAAGTCGGACGCGGAAAAACATTCGGATTTCCCGGAACCCTCTTTCCGCTGCGAAGGCGTCTGAAGGGGGAGAATTCCGATACCACGTTTTAAAGAGTGAATCGAGGAGCTTGGGTACCGAGAGAGCCACTCCTCGCGTCGAGCCTCGAATTATTTCATTCCACGGTCTCGCCTCTTCCCGCCGTTAATTCAAATTAGTTTGTAATTAAAAGGAATCAATTCGACGTCGGCCGGGCACGGCCGTGACGCAACCGGAAATCTCGGTCTCCCTGGAGGGCCGCACCCTTCGATTTATGCAGGGCCTGCCCTTTGTTTCCGCTTCCGATTAAGTGGCCCATAAGCCGCCCTCAACGTTCAGATTAAAAAGAAGACAATCGCGCTTTCTGCCGATCGCCTCGGACCCGCGTATCTCCGTTCAATCGCAACTTGTACTGAAACAACTTGCTGTTAGTTCGATCGGTAACGATGAGAGGCGTCAGTCAGTACTAATGGATTTTCATAGCGAGCGAAATGGACGTACATTTCTATGGAATTTTTCATGACCCGGGTGAAATGTACCACTCGTGTAAAATATCTACCACGATGATCCACGATTTTTTAAAATTTCTGCAAATTTCACATGAAAGTTGTGCTTTTTATCAGCAGGTAGGGTACATATATCTATTACTACGTTTTACTGTGGTATTTTTTCACAATGATGTAGCATCGTAAATTTGTCACAACCCTCGCCGAGGCTAGACTTATGTCTTAGGATTTACGATTGTACCTAGAACGCGTGATTTTCAGGAACCGAGCGCGAGGCCTGCGTGGGCCATAAAAAAGAAAGCGTTTGGGCCGTTGGAAAGTTGGAGGGTCTTTTGGGAAAGCTAGAGGGGACGAAAGGGCCGACTGAAAATACCGATGGGAGAGAGCAGAGTTGAGTTGTACTTACACAAGTGACGGGCCGAAGTTGTACTTATTTATTTAACGCGTGTATTTGTTTTTAAGTTTCTATTAAAATTGTTTTGTTCCTAATCTCGAATTTATTAAATCCCACAATGAGATTAAAATACGTAAAAATAAATATGTCAGGATTGTTTTAAATTAATGCCTAGACACGTTGGTAAATATCTCGTTTTCGTCCGCAGTAATACGTACAAAACGTTACCGATTTTATCGTTTAACATTTCCTTATGTTGTATTAGACTTTGAGGGACGTCAATTTGTGTAAACTTTACTATACCGGACTCAGAGTTTGTGCCTTTCTCCTATAAATTATTATCTATTTGGTATGCAAGCCAATACATTTGTAACCGGCGCAGATGCAGATCGAAGTTTCGATCCTGTACGATCAATGGTTTAGGAGTTATGGTTGTATAAAGTTGAGCATTTTTCAGTGTTTTTGACAGGTAAGGACGCTGCCATATTGGTTTGTAGTGACGATCGCGAGCCGCTTACCGAGCAGCACGCTTACAGGTACGCGGCGCCCTTACCTGTCAAAAACACTGAAAAATGCTCAACCTTAAGCAACCATAACTCCTGAACCACTGATCCTACAGGTTCGAAACTTCGATCTGCAACCGCCCCGGGTACAAATCTACTGGATTACATACCAAATACATAATAATTTATAGAAGAAAGGCACAAATTTTGAGTCCGGTAAAGTAAACAGTAGCCGCCAATATTTTTTTATATTTTAATATTTTATTTCGTGCTGAATAAGGAATAATATTACAATATAAAGTACGATCAAAGCATAATACCGCAGTAATCTAGTTACCCCATAATGCGACAGAACGTGCGAAGCTATAGCACCAATCTACGGAAATGTCAGCGAAATTCTAGGATATGTCCTGTTAATGGAGTTGTTGTGTTTCCCACAGTGGCGGTTGAACTGAAGCCGAAATATTAATCGACGAGCCACTGTATGTTAATCTGTTTCCAATTTTCTGAAAGAATATAAAAACGAAATTAATATCGCAAATGTGGTGCGCGGCACAGCTGAAATAAATCTCGCCTGGGCTTTCAGATGGAAGTGTATTATTTTGAGCTGCGGGGTGCGATAAATAGACGAGAATGAAATTAATTGCGGAATATAAGGCAGCGGGGGGTGTACGGCGGTATTTATGATCGGTAAATCGACGTACATCCCGAATAATGGACTCCGGGCGAATCTCGTGGGAGGCAAGGCAGAAGGTCGCGACCGGCAGGATTTACCCCGGCGCGGCGTTCCTCTTTTTTTTCCTCTCTCGCCGCGCCGCGCCGGCAGATTCACTCGCGGAGGCAGCCTACGTGGCAGTGGCTCGACTCGGTTTGCTGAGGTTAGTCGATAAATCAGTCGACGGCTGCGGCACGCCGGCTGTGCGCCACTTCCGTGCCACCTTTTTGCACCCGGCTCGGCGCGGCTCGGCCCTGCGTTCCTCTCCTCCGCCCTTTCTCACGTATTTCTGCCCGTAAGCTGCTGAAATTTGTCGTTACGTGCCGTAAAATCTGCACACGTGCCACCCCCGGGAGCTCGAGTTCTCGCCTCCGTTGGCATTGGCCCGCCCGTTCGAAAATCCCTTCAACGATATCGGCACCGTATCCACAGGATCGAGAAGTCATCCTACACAGCTCGAAATCTCCATGCTCTGATAGCTCCTCTCCTCGCGAATATAAACACCAGTTCCACACAATTCTCTATTCCAACAATTCACAATCTTCTTCTTCTTCTTTCACACAACCAGTTTCATGCTGCATTTCTGTTCTTCCGGATCGGTATAGAATATGATCGACTGACACTATTTTGTTAGGGCAATATGTGCAGTGAGTTTATCCATTGTCTTCGTATCAAGTCTTCATGTGTGATTTCGCAGTGACCCGACCTCGGTGTAAGCACAATAGATTTTATATTTGCAATCGTCCACAAGGAATTGTTCGAACTTTCGCGAGGCCATGTGTTGCCCTCGTAAAAAGGTCGCTGACTCCATTCCGCTACTAAATCTCAGTTTATACCAGAGTAAATCTTGATCCGATGCCCTGCCGTTGCTGCTCTGCTTTACGACGCGTGGACACAATTTTTACGCGACCTTCCCTTCCGCGATATTTCTTGCGACGCAAGCGGAACTCCTCGGCGCACGATGCACGGCGAAAATGCCATAACCCTGTCCAGATTATCCGCGAATAAATCTCGTTCAGGTGAGCAAACTTATCGCAGGAAATTTTCGGAGTGAGTGTACCCAGTGTCGACCCGGTGTCGTCGAGATCAAGATGGGTGGATATACATGGCTGGATGCAAGCCGTGCATGTTTCACTCGACGGATCACCGATCTCATTCATAGTATTTGCCCTACTCCGTTCTGGACGATTCCCTGACCTTTCTACGACCGATTTGTACTACTTGTTAACTTCCCGATTTTATAGTTAAGTTATTGTAATGACCCCGAAAATCGAAAATCGATTTTTTAGCAGATCTTCACGTTTCATGGTCATTGCAGTCATTTTAGACTATTTTCAGCAAAATGTTCGTGTGTGTGTGTGTGTGTTGGTGTGTGTGTGTGTGCGCGCGCGCGTATGTCCGTTTCTATGTAATTAAATTTTTCGTTAACGTTTTCAGAAAATGTAACAACGCGATCATAATGATGAATGATGCAATCGATGTGCCCCGTCGTAACTTAGAGCTGATTAGATTTTGGTCCATATTGGTCAAGTAGTTTTTTTCGAAAAGAGTTGATTCTACAATGCAATTTATAAGGGAGGACTTAAATTTTCCACCAAAGAACCAAACGCAATTACATGACAAATTTTTTTCTTAATTTTTTTTTTAGATTTAAAAAAATTTTTTTTTAACTGATGCTAATGTTACCGCTTGGAATAATCGAAAGTTATTCCAATGCAAGAGTGAATTTATCATCTCTACTCCCAAGAATACATTTTGGGAGAATATCGATGAAAGTACAAAAAAAACGATGTTAGCGATGTTGGCGAAGGAGTAACGAATCGGGAAGTTCTTTGTGTACCAAATAAAAAACATTAATAGCAGTAGGCCCTACTAGCCATGCGTATCACTAACCCTCTCGCAAGAGCAGTCCTACCCGCGAGCTCGCGAAGCGAGCGAGCAAAAACAACCCTACTCGCGAGCGAGCGAAGCGAGCGAGCAACAATAGCCCTCTAGTTTGATTTATGCGATTGATTTGTACTACTTGTTTGATTTATGCAATTGATTTGTACTACTTGTTTCACTTGTATCACTGATTTGTACTACTTCTTTAACTTATATGATTGATTTGTACTACTTGTTTCACTTATATGACTGATTTGTACTACTTGTTTTATAAGTAAAATCAGTGATGTAAGTATCACTGATTTGTACTACTTGTTTCACTTGTATGACTGATTTGTACTACTTGTCACTTTTATGGCATTGATTTGTGCTACTTGTTTGATTTATGTGACTGGTTTGTATTGCTTTTTTCACTTGAATTATTGACTTATACTACTCGTTTGATTTGAATCATCGACTTGCACTACTTGTCTGACTTGAATTATCGACTTATACTACTTGTTTCACTTGAATTATTGAGTTGTACTACTTGTTGGACATATTCTACTTGTCGGTCTTGAATTAAGGTCGTCGCTCACTAGAACGCCCCGGCGCACACCCGGCACCGCGCGGCCTCAGCAGTTTTGGATTTCTTCTATGTATTTTAAATGGATGTGCGCACATCAATTAAAATACATAGAAGAAATCCAAAACAGCTGAGGCCGCGCGGTGCCGGGTGGGCGCCGGGGCGTTCTAGTGAGCGACGACCTTTAATCGACTTATACAACTTGTCTGACTTGAATTATCGACTTGTACTACATGTTTGACTTGAGTTATCGACGTGTACTATTTGTTCGACGTATACTACTGACTTGTACTACTCATTGAACGTATACTGACTTGTACTACTCATTGAACGTATACTGACTTGTACTACTCATTGAACGTATACTGACTTGTACTACTGTTCTGTTTACTACTGAACGTATACTGTAACTTGCACTCTGTTGAGTTACACTGCTCGGCTGATTCTTTGCAGATTTGTACTACTTGTACGAGTCTCTTAAAATTTGTAGAACCCGTCCGAATCTCTGTGCATCTTTACTATTTGTAGGATCTTTGTTGACATATGAGTATTGTACTTGTTGGGGTTATATTTGAAATAACCGCGTGGACGTTGGTGAAGGTTATAAAATTATCTTTATTTCAATGACATAATATTTAATCTTAGACAAGGAAAACGAAAAAATAGTATCTTGTCTGTAGTGCCATCGCTACAGACCTATAATAACAACAGAAATGAATATTTTTGTAATTATATCGATCACTTTGTTCGATTGAACTCTAATGCCCACTGCATGGTGAGACGAACCATGACGCAACAACAACCGTAACGGACGAAATTTGAAAAACATGTGTTGTCGACGCGACGCAACGAAGAACGACTTCCGCGTACAACTCACGACGAAACCCGACAACTCCCGACAACTCTCGACAGACGATTCGACCAAAAAAAACGCACGCGTGTCACATTTGAATCTCGTATGATGCAGCAAAAGAATGCAACCTCATAGTACGACTAGCTTCTCTTATGATTATGATAGTTTTCTTCTCAGGTAATAGACCAGTACAGTTCTATTTTGACCTTCTTTGTTTCCAGCGGAAATATATCGCCATTCGAGCGAGCAATCTCATTTCGCCGAAGTTTTCGGGTGTCGAGAGCGTCGCGGATTTCCCGGAGATCAAGACGGGAACGGTTGCGCAAAGCTTTCCCGACGGTTCCAACCATTATATAATTGAATGATCAAAGTCAGTTCGGAACGGTTCGAAAAAACCGTAACGGTGGCCATGTGTACACGTAACGTACGCCATCGTACATATGTATAGAGATGCGAAAAGCGTACGTGCGCCGCGGTTGACGAGCGACGAATATTTTTCTTTGGTAAAGTAACGTTTCGTCGAATCGTAAATCGTGTGCCTCGGAACGCGGGCTGAAAGACACGGAAAAAGCAGACTCTGTACGTATTTTACGTTTATTCGATCGTGCGGCCGTTTGAATCATTCATGAACCCGCGTCGAAGTTTCCGACCCCTCCTCCGATCGAACGAGGGGAAAGGTCGTGGGTGCTTTCTATTCCTCTCTCTCTCTCTCCATCCCCTCCCACGTTTTATCATTCTCTGTCTCTCGTTTTTCTTCGGGCTCGGCCCAATTTTCATGGAAACTTCACCGGTTTTACCGCTCTCATCCACTTTTGCCTTGACTGGTCGACTATCAATAATCGTTAACCAATCGTCGAGCGTATCTCCGATTCCTCAGGGGACGTATCGGACTGACGTCTTGATCTTTAACCCCCGACTGATCGCGCGGACTGTCGCTGGTATCTCATGAATCTTTTTAAACCGACCACCGTATGGTTATATTTACTGCGAATAAAATTTATGGCACCACGGAGATACGGTAGACCGGTTCCAGTTTCTCAAGTAACTGATCCCGTTTGCGAACCTTGTTTCCTACTTGCTATTTATGTTACAGGTATGCAGGCGGACTTCTCCGTGTATTGAAGCACTAACAATTCTTAAAAATCTTTTCCACAATAATTCCAAACGAAATTATTAGATGATATTATTGATGGTGAGTTGTTAGTTCATGATTGAGGATCTATGTAACAATTCTCAGCCATGAGCCATAGAATCCCAAAAATCACTGAATAACCTCACTGGTAGCTAATGTGTTCAAATGATACTTAAATTAATTAAGCTCATGCTTGGGCTCACACTGTTTCTCTGATCTCAGACCATTCTTGTTCTAGTCTGGTCACATACTATTCTACTTGTCTCATGGAGGGTGACCCTACAACCCTTGTTCAACCACGGGCCGACCCTATTCCACTTAATGAACACAGTCCATTTCTAGGCTGATCGTCTCAGCAACGAGCTAATTCTACTTGTGTAAATGCAGGTTATTCCTATTCTACTTGTCTGACTATGCGTGTCCTGTACCACTTACTTGATTACGAAATGATTTGGGTCAGATCGACCTCATTGTACTGAACAACCACAGATTATGCTGAATGGTTGACCGTTTCACAGGCTTATTATACTTGCGTGGACACAGATTAATTCTACTTATTTGACCCCAATTCACTGACCCCAATCCCCCTTGCTTGATTATAACGTGATTCCATTTCACTGGTTTGGCCACGGATCGACCATACGCCATTTAATAACCACAAACTTATGCCAATTGGCTGATCATAGAACGGGTTTATAATAGTTGTGTGACTGCTATAATACACCACCATTATTTCAACTGCCTGTCCATTGGTTAGGTTAGGTTAGGTCCCGCGTTTTACGTTATTCCTAAACCATGTTAGAATTCGGGCTAGCGCTACTCCTGTTCTTGGCCTTTAGGTTAACCCCCTTTTTTATAGTTTAAGGACTGTTAGGGAAAGATTCATTTACGCACTTTGCATCCCCTCTAAAAATGGCGGTCGGGGGGAAAGCGTGGGGCTCGAATGTACCGTGCCCATACCCACTAAAGAAACCGAACAGTCCAGGACTGAAGATTGAGACCTTATCCACCTCCAACAGGACCAAAGAATGATGACCACTGCGACCCGCTATTCGCATTACTCCAGTACTCACATGTCTTCGGATCTTTTCCACTCCTGTTCTTGTCTTCTGTCCACGGGTTACCCATATTCTACATCTTCCGTTACATCTTCCTCAACTTTTCCAAACTATTAGAAGAAGAAACAAACTTTTACTCGACTTTTTCGTCCGCGCAGTAACTTCAGACGTCTCTGACCTTGCATAAGGAGTTTCACCGCTTTAACAAAGGAAGTCGCGAGTATCTGGACACCACGCCGAAGGAAATAGTCGACCATCTCCAAAAACCCGGTTCCCAATCGCCGCGAGTTCTAGCGCGGAAACGGCGCTCTCCGGTAATTCGATAAACCATTCGCAAACTTCGCCGCGATGAAACGAAAACGCGGCAACGATCTCGGAGAGTGCTCTCCCACCGAGTAAAAGTTTCTCGAGGCAGTGCAGCGAACCGGCCCGGGTCCGTTCGAATTCTTTCCCGCCGGAGTTCTCGTGGCCCCGAAGGTTTCGTTTACCGTGGCGGCAGCTAACGTCAACGTTTCCGGGCTGGTCGTTCCACGGCGCCGGGAATTTCGTTAGCTCGACGAGCGTAAAATTCAATCCGGCCGCGGTTTCGTCGTCGTAGCCGACGACCGTTCAATCTCGGTCGTTCAAAGGTTTCGTCCTGGAATTCCGCCCGCGGAAACGCAAAAAAGGACCACTCTTGCAACTGCCTATCCCTCGGTGCTACCCTCCGTTTGCTACCCCTCGTTTCGATCAGCAGTAACTGTTTCGTAAAATGGGAGGAGTCATCCGACTGCTATTTTTACTTACTCAAAAAGTGTCCGACTGATATTTCAAAGTGGTCCTTCAAAGTGGTCCTTCAAAGTGGTCCAAGTTAGGGACCGTCGTAAAGATTAGGGCACGTTCTGCCCGTGTGAATAGTAGGCGCGATAACATTGAAACTGTTTAATGAATGCCTAACGTCTTCCAATAATCTCGCGCGCTAAACGAAGTGAACTCGTCGAAGCCTGTCAGCTTTCTGCCCCACTGGGACCTCTTTGGGGTGGGTTGGTGACGTCCTAAAAACCGTTAAAACGGGGGAAAGAATTCTCCATTTCTCAAGAGCATGGAGAAAGTTTACTTCCCCAAAACAATGTATCAGGAATCGTCAACGCCAAGGACCTTTTTTTTTAAGGGTGATAGGGAAATGCATTTTACGCACACCCCCCTTCCAGGTCTAATGACGGTTAGGGGGTTAGTGTGGGACTCACAGTGAGGGACCTTGCCTCTCCCTCTCTCTAGCCGAAGATTATGGAGTTTGCTGACCCGCTGTTCGCATACTACGCAAACTCTTCTTTGGCCCCTCCTTCCACGCCTGTTCTTGGCTATTTGTCAACGCCAAGGACCTAACAACGGTCGAGCCAGGAGTATGGCCAAAGTTGCCATCTACGAGTCTCGCCAGGCCCCTTACCCTTCCGTCCCTCGCCCAGTTATGCTACGGAGCCCGCCTTTGCTTCCCCCACTCTTCCCACTAACGTGATGCGTACCACATGCAGAGTTGCCATCTACTCGTCTCGCCAGGCCCCTACCCTTCTGGCCCTCGCCCAGCTGTGCAGCGGGGCCCTCCTCTGCTTCAACCACTCTTTCCACTACCGTTGACACGTACCAGGTGGAGGAAGCTAACGAGTGTGGGCGAGGGGCGGAAGGGTAAGGGGCTTTACGGGCCTTGCAGATGGCAACACTGGCTATGGCAATCGTCACTGTAAGGTACTTGCCCACTAGACCGGACCACACCAGCACCGTACCAGCGTTTTCACTGGCGGTCACCACTAGCGCGGCCGTTCGCCGCACCGTAACCCGTCGAACGACCTTACACCCAGACCGTTATAGTGGTGAGCGCCACTGAAAACGCTGGTGAGGTGCTGATGTGGTGCGGTCTAGTGGGCGACGACCCTTAATGACCGGTCCTACGTTCCAACCGCCTAGAGTGTGCACTTGGAAAAGATAGAATTGCCGGGTCCAGAAAGTCCCTCTTTCCCACGCGCCATGTCCGCAATACTATGAAATTTCGTAACACGAGAATTGGACGAGAATTATCGATATTAGCGTACACCCATGAACAGGTCCAAAACCGCGAACTACACCGCTGTTTACAAATTCCTTTGCACAATGGACACCGAAAGCTTTTCTGCAAAGCTCTGCAAAGGGCGCTGGGTTCTTCGCCCTGCATCTGCGATGCACCCCCATGTAGAACGCTTATTGTCCGATCCGATTATTATGCATATCCGGTGACGATCGATTGTTGTCCCCGGCGTTTGCGCCTACTTGTTTGCGGAGGGCAGCGTAGATCATTAGGGCAGGGGACCGATTGTCGACACCATTCTCCCTTCCCGGATTAATATTTAATAGACACGGAGAGCAAAATAGCCGGCGATCGGTCGGCACCCGTGCCAAACCGCGCCGCGTCGCCGGGACTAATCAGCGCGTCGCGTCCCGCCGATTTCCGACTGACTCAATATTGACCCGCATTTAAAAGCGTCACGTCGCCGCGCAAATTATCGCAATGCGACGCTGCTGGGTCCGGGCCGCAACTTTTGCAACGGGGGCCTCGCTTTATGGCGGAACCTGGTCTCCCTCTCAATGTTCGGCATCTCGATGGAACGCGCGATGCAACCGCCGTCGCCCGTTTGCCGTTAATTTCGCAGGTTTCGGAATTTTCGGGGGAATTCGCGCGGATTCGCGCGGGAATGCGGGACGAACGTCGATACGCCGATAGTCGCGCCGCGGGATCGTTGGTTCGGCTTTTTTTCACGTCTCCCCCCCGCCCCCCCCTAAAATTATGCCATTGGGTAAGAAAATAATCCCCCCCTAATGAAGGTATTTCAGCGTGTAATTTTAGTTGTCCTTGAATTAAAGACAGAGCTAAATTATGTAAAAAATACTGCAATATACCCGAACTATGGAACTTACAAGCCTGTAAACTTTCAAGGCCCATGCGTTCCCCATCGTGGCGGAATTGCCTGTCGTCCTGGCTCGTTTCATGATTTTATGGTTCTTTTGAATGTAAAAACTAAATTTCATTTCGCTAAGTGCGTTAATAAGTATACTAACAGTTTAGATACCGAAGACACCTAAACTATGTACTCATGTAAAGCTCATACACCCTTAGCGTTTAATTGTAGATAAATTATAACAAGATGTTTTGAAAGACAAAACAAGTTTTAAAAAATACCCAAAAGTCCCGAAACTGTTAGATGGGGTTTTACTTGCTTTACCTCCATAAAACCGGCCGACGTGCACTCAGTGCATCCGCGCGCCCACCGGAAGGTTAAAAAGTCCCCCCGGACATTCCCGGACGCACTAAAAGGAAAAACAAATCCGTGGAAAACCGGACGGATGGCAAACCTTTGCCCAAGGCAACCTAGGTGACTGATAGTACACACCGGGCACACACGAAATACCGCTGAATTGTTCGGTGGATCTAATGAACACTTGTGCAAAGTGTCGTCAAAATCGGCGTGTATCGGTCACTGGGGTTCCCTTGTAAGCTGAAGAGCACAGACTGTTCCCATACGTATAGTCTGATCATTGAAATGTGTTATTCTACTTGTGTGAATATAGATCACTTGTATTTTACTTGTATGCCTATAGAAGGCACCGTCGCTGTCCCACTGGTTTCGTTACAGACTGATCTATTCCTCTTGTTTCATCATGGGCTATTCTCATGCTGATTGTTTGATCATACAACAGGCTTATCCTACTTGCGAAAGCACAGATCACTTGAATTTTACTTGTATGAATACGAGATACTATCACTGCTTCACTTGTTTGGTTATAGATTGATCTATTCCACTTGTTTGACCATAGGCAATTCTTAGGCTGGTTGCCTGACCATATGGCAGGTGTGTTCTCCTATGCGAGAGCACAAGTCACTTGAATTTTATTTGTATGAATACGAGGTACTATCACTGCTCCACTTATTTGGTTATAGATCGATCTATTCTACTTGTTTGACCTTAGGCAATTCTCAGGCTGGTTGTCTGACCATATGGTAGCTGTATTCTACTTGGAGAGCACAGATCACTTGAATTTTACTTGTAGGAATACAAGTTATTGTTATTGGGCCACTGGTTTGATTATAGATTGATCTATTCCACTTGTTTGACCATAGACAATTCTTAGGCTGGTTGTCTGACCATATTGCAGGTGTGTTCTACTTGCGAGAGCACAGATCACTTGTATCTTACTTGTATGTCCATAATATATCAATGCTAATTTTTAAATACCTACATAAAATCCGCAGTTTACTGGTCATACATCAGGTATATGCTACCTGTGTGTACAAGGATCATCACTTTTGTTGTACTTCTCTGGCTGCAATACACCATCGCTATTCCTCTTGCTTGATTGCAGACTAATTTCATTCCACTTGGCTGAGTACAGACCGACCAATTCCACTTAGAAACTACAGACCATTATTATTCTACTTGTCAGCACAATTAGCATCCCTGCTTTAATTGTCTGACAATAGATCATACTTATTCTACTTGAGTGATCAGAGAATGTCCCTATTTCGATTAGGTGATCAAAGCATATTATCTCGCTGATCCTCTTATTTGACTCTGTATAGGTTGATCGAATTGATTTTTTTGTCTCACCATAAACCACTCTAATTCTACTTACATATCCCCGACTATTGTTGCATTTGTTGTACACTAAAATGTTTTAAAAATGCATAAATACTCCGGTTATTATTTTACGACTGGATAGAAGAGTGATTGCAGAACGAGCGACCATAAAAATGCCAGAATGTACCGGCACAACTAAATTAATTTTTACACCTGCGATAAGTAATTGCATCGTTCATACGTGGACGACGCGACAGTTACCGTATTAATAATGGGGCTGTTATTGTGGAAATTTATTTTTCTCCAGCATCGTAAACATAACTGTCACATAATTCATCTTTATCAGAAACGTTTGAAACAACTTCTATTTATTTTCTATTATTCCTATAGACAACAGAGCGAATCTTTCACGTCATGTTTTCTCGGGAGTACTTCCATAATATTGTTCTAGATTGTCCAACCCTAAAATTGCTTATTGTTAACGAAGGGCGGTGGTGTTTGGGTCCGTTTTGGCCTAGTTTCGCTGAAACTTCATGTAACTTCTCACCTTCTGGTGGCTATCTAAAGTTGGCCATACTACGTTCAATAACGAGGTCGACGCGTCTCGAATTCAAAAGCAAACGCAATGCTGTAAGCTCGCTCACGTATCTACGGAGTTTTGAGCAACTCTTCAATAAGTAAATCATAAACATTAAACTACAGATTCTATGCACAACAACTCTAAAAATAACAGACGAGTTTGGTTCTGATTGAATTTGGCTACTGACGTCAAATAAATTTTGCACAGGGAGTAAAAAAAGTAATGGTCATCCGTTCTAGGGGTGAATTTACACCTCTGGATCGGTGGACATTTTTAAAAGAAACTTTCTGCGATAAACTTCTTGAAAGAAGCCACATGTCGCAAACAAATAGTTATTGAGATATAAGCTGTTCTTGCAAAATTTGATTGTGTAGAATTATACCTATAGACAAAAGCCAACTACTACTACAGTCCACCCAACCGTATCGGTGAGAGAGAACATAATCGTGTGCGTGTCTCGATGGCCCGTACATCTCAACCTAAAGTCCTTGCGACACACTAGTGTTCAATTAACAAACGCTACATTTCCACACCTACATTCATTCACGAAAAACAGAGGTGACAACCGCACTACTATTTTGACCGTGGTCAGAGTGACTTCTTCCCGTTCGCTGTTACGATTTTGGAAAATGTGTCGTTTTGTGCTTCACACTTATGAAGGTATTCGGGTTAAAGTTTCGATCCTGTAGCACCAATGGATCAGGAGTTATGCTTGCTTAAAGTTGAGCAATCTGCAGTGTTTTTTACAGGTAAGAGCGCCGCCATATTGGTTTGTAGTGACGACCGCGCGCTGTTTAGCGACCTAATTACTAACCAACTAATTAATTATTCTGCGCGGTAAGCGGCGCGCGACCGTCACTACAAACCAATATGGCGGCGCTCTTACCTGTCAAAAACACTGTAGATTGCTCAACTTTAAGGAGTTCCTGATCGTTAACTTTGCATCATAAACATGGTGCCGCAAAATTAACTTTCAAGGTCATTTTCAATGTCAAGTTTTTTTTATTGGCTTAGTCGATTCTACTCGTCGAGCTGAACAAAAGTCTCAAAGGGACCATATGCCGGAAATTAATATTTTATAGAAAAATCTTCGTTTGAAGTTTTTTTGCCTGAAATTTCAAAAAAATCGATTTTCATAAATTCAGAAAATAAATCTGATGCTCATAAAGTTCTTAAAATCATGTTCTGAATATCCTGATCATGATTAGCGAAAGTCCCCCCCCCAAAACTGACCCGGGTTTGGTGGTGAAATTCGCCCCCGGCAGGATTTTAATCGAGCTTGAACCATTCGATAGCCTACCCAAAAAGACTCCTCTCTGCCAAGTTTCAGCCCCATATCTCATCTGTAAGGGTAGTTATTGAGAAAAATCGAAAAATCAATTTTTGGCCCATTTTCACTATTTAATGACAATTAAAAATTCTGAAAAAATCTGACACATTTCAGATACCAAGCCACATATTAGGTATCATTCCCAGATTTTTCCGTTGCAAGCTCTGCTTGTAAAAAATGAAAAACACGAAAAAATTCGAGAAAATGCAGATTTCACATAGAAATCTAAAAGGTGGTACACTAGATTTAATTTAGCAATGAGATATTACCGTAAGTATTGTTACGACGGCAAGAGATGAAATTGCCACCCCCTTAAGATATCGCAGAGATCGACGGAAGTCGTCTGTCGATCGATACTGCGGTTTCCGGACAACAAGTTTCTTGTTGTGAAGAGGACAGCAGATAGACTCTCTTGAGCCTTTGACAACGAGAACACGCACTTACGATATTCCTTCATTAACTGTATTAATAAAATAGTGTTGTGGTTTCGTATTCATTATTCGTTATGTGTTCACCGGCGAGACGGAGCCGAAGCCTCCGCAACAGTATTATGCTCAATTTTTTTCAAATTCCTGAGAGTGGTGCGTCATAGTTAAAAAAAATAAAAACCACTTTTCTCGGCGTTTCCCCTAAGTTTTACTTATATTTTCTGAATTATAAAAATATATTATGTGATATTAAACGTTCCTACATTCAGAGAAACATCTCCCAGACTAAATTTCGAAGGTAATCCGTTTTCACCTAAAAGTTTTCACCTAAAAAATTGCAATTGAAGCTGCTATACCGGCTGACAAATTACCAATAAATGTCCGTGCCTCCGATTTCTGAAAAGCAAGTCGTACAAGGGGCGTCAGCTCGAGCTAAGAATTGACACGACCGTAAAACATGAATGAATAACGAAATGAAAATTCAAAGGCTGACGATTTCGTCTCGTCAGGTAGGCGCCGCGTGAGCGAAATGATCCATCACCGCTCGATTCCGACGGCCGTTATCCGCGGCGTATCCGTAGGAATTGAAAATTAAGGCGGCAGCTCGTAAAAATAATCCGGAATCCTGAGCGAGCGGTTTCTCGCGGCGCGACGCGGCGGGAACGTTCGCTACTTTTCCATTCCCGGGGAATGTATGCATGAGGGCTCAGGTGGTGCCAAGACATTCGCCCGGGTTCGCTCGTGTATCGCCCCCACCGTTAAATTTATAATCTAATTTCTTGGCAAAGCTTCTCCCCCGTCCCCTATCCCGGAGAGGGCAAGCGGAGACCGAGCGGAAATCGAGATCTGCGGCGTGTCGAGCCTAGCTGGCGCGCGACGCGGCGCACATTTGTTTAGACGATGAAGCAACGCGGACCTAATCGCATCACGAATCGACCCGACGGAGGCGGAAACGTTGTTTCGCGGGCCGGGCCGGCTGTTTGCCCGTGTGTACCGATCGTCGAAATTATGTTCCGGTCATCCAATAATCCCCGCTGTTGTTCCCAGTTCTATACGGAACACCGGCGGCAGTGCATTTTCGTCCTCCGCCCCGAGCACCGTGCCACAACAGCCGGCCGCCCCCACACACATCCCCACGGCCATAATGTGCGGTCGCTTTATCGACAGAGACACTCCGATTATTACTGGCAAAACAGGTATTCTTCCCGCCACCGAGCTCGTCAATTCGACGAAACCCCGTCTCACGGACGGACACTCAGCAATACCATCGATCCCTTCGAATTGATACATATCGCTTTACTCGACCGAGAAACGCGAGGAATTTGAGCTAGCAAACGCCTAATCCTGTCTCTTACGGATTTCGCGACTACCATCAAGATCTAAAGCCTTATGTGTTAGGTGTGCTCATTATACCAAAATTGGTATTTGGTATGTAATCCAGTAGGGTTGTATCCGGAGAACCTGCAGATTCAAGTTTCGATCCTGTAGGATCAATGGTTCAGGAGTTATTGGATGACCAATAATTTTTCCCCACCCTGTACAATATTAAAAGTTATCATCTTTTTTAGAACGTCCGAATATTAATTCGAGAATATGTAGATCTAAATACAGTATAGAATGTTCATAAAGTATCACATACTTAAATATTACCAACGTTTCGTTTTAAATCATTTTTTTCTTAGGAGAAATGAGTAAAGAACAGTATGGGCTCGAGGACCCACCCCCCGCCCCCGTTGGGAGTCCGCGTGAAGGATCGCAGCTTGGGAGTGCTACGGTTAAGATGCCTCTACTTGACTTTACAATAAATGTTTAAAAATGTCTTCGTTTTTCAATGAGAATTCCAATCGACCTGAACGGAAAGTTCAGTAAATGAGTCTGATCCGTCACGCTCCGAGGTGAAACGCAATCGGATAAACTTACTTTCCTATTTTTTTTCATTGAACGAATTTCCTTGAATTCATACAGAATTTTTGAGAATTATGTTAAAGATTTCCTTCGTCCTATTAAAATATATTTCATGGAATTAAAAGCTGCACATTATGCGCTGCATTCACATGGATATTCCTAAAGACGTGCTCAGAGTGTCCCACTATTTAATTTGTAACGAGCTAGAGAAAACTTGGAGAAGTCAGTTCCTCTCGGTGAAGTTTCAGACTCATTTTGTTCAGCATTCATACAGTCGTTCAGAAACTCCAGGTTTCTGATTGTTTGGAACTGATAACTACGCGAGTGAAGCATTCACGCTTGAATTATTGTTATAGTTGCAAGCGTACAGCTGATTTTCCAAGGCTTTGGGCAAAATTGCCAAATTTTGATTAAATTAGTTTCTAACTCGGGCTGAAATAATTATGACGATTGTGTTAAAAAAAACTAACTCTCTTATACGAATTTGTATATAACTCAAGTAGGGAGGATTCCCCTATAGTGCCGGACTCTTAAGGCTTTTCTTAAATAAATAAGAAAAAATAATGTTTTATCTTCTATCTATTTATTAATGTATCACAATTTACTGTTATTTAATAAAATATTATTCAATGAAAAATGATAATAATTGTATTCAATAATAAAAAATCACCCATTTTTATTTTATCTTCGAAAACAACAAAGATATTTCGGTACAAACATTAGGTGACTCACCATATACATATACAGTGAACCACGAAAGTATTTGAACGCACTTTAAAACAGTATAACTTTATTATTATTGTACCAAACCACATGATGTTTTGAAAGCAATTAGAAGCATTGGTTTACTAAATGATCTGAAATAAAAAAGATTTTCCAAACATTGGAATCTACAAGATTAGATGCAAAAATAAAAAAGCATTTTTTTTGTTACTTTTTTATTTGGTCCCTTAATGAAAATTATTTTATATTATTTTGCGTTAGTAAAAAGAATTTATTTTATTCCTCTAAATGAGACAAATGTACATGTTCGTCATTGGGAATCCAAGTAGAACAGAAACGGCAATGGTCAGACAAGTAGAACAAATCCGTCAATGGTTCGACAAGTAGAACAAATCCGTCAATGGTTCGACATATACAGTGAAGTATATTAACGCTCCTTAAACCAGTATATCTTTTTTATAATTATAAACGACCTGTTTTTTTGTAAGCAATTAGAATAATTGGTTTACTAAACGATCTGCCAGAAAGATTTTCCAGAAATTACAATTTACAAGACTATATGCAAAAATAGAAAAGCATTTTTTAAAACTTTTTTATTCGGGCCCTTAATGAAAATTTAAAATACATGTTTCGTAGACCAATGTTAGTTATACACATGTTGAAAATTTCATCAAAATCAAAAACTTTCAATGCGTGTCGTTTTATTCTGCGTCAACCGATTTTGATGAAATTTTCAGCATGCGTATAGGGTAAATTGTACAATGATTGACACCTGAAACAAGATTCGTAGTAAAAATCTTTTCACCTTTTTTTGAAATATTTAAACGAGCTTCAGCAAAATCAAACAGTTTTACAAGTCATAAATATTTTATTGTAAAATATATTCAGTGAATAACAATCGTAAGACAAATAGTACAGTCATTGGCACATTTGCTAACAGTCATATGTGAAATATAAATAAGAAGGAATAAAAAATGATTTTCTATACCAGAAATTCTTAATATTTGTCGTTTAAATCAAAAGTGACAGTAACTACTGCAGTGCCAGCAATAGTATAGTTTACCCTAACTAACATACATCTACAAAACGCATATTTCAAATTTTCAATAGGGGCTCTAATAAAAAAGTTGGAAACGGTGCCTCTTTTACTTTCTTATTACAATTTTTTCAAAATCGTTTCTGAATGTCATTTGGTAAATCAATTCTTCTAATTGCTCAAAAAATGTCAGGTCGTTTGGCCCGATCACAAAAAAGTAATACTGTTTTATAGTGCGTTCAAATACTTTCGCCCCTACCCAATTATTTAAGGGTTGTCGGTGATGAATTTCTCCAAAGACAGTCCAGCTAGCTTCACATTGAACCTTTTTTTTCTTTGTTTAAAGACGTGCGGAGAAAATACATTTATGTACAGGGTGTTTCAAAATTATATGTCCTGAGATCTGTTAAAAAAACTTGCCGCAAAATTGATCTTGACCTTGAACTTTAATATCAAATCTTTTTCATTAGGGGGAATAAAAGTCTGAAAGGAACCATGGGTCAAAAAGGACCGTTCGCTTGAAAATTAACGTATGATTGAGACGCGGTGTGATTGGGGTTCGGTATGTTCGAAGCCACGTTGAGATAAGTGGCCAGCGACCGAGCAGCGAGCGAAATGGAAACAATAACAATTTAACAGCATTATTGGCGTATTTGTGAATAAAATAAAATTATTCGAGACATTACACAGCTATATGGATTCCATTTAACTACAAACAAAACGTATCATGGAAATAGAACAACTTCAGAACTTATTTGAGCTTTAACGTCAATTTTCAAGCGAATGGTTCGTTTTTGACCCATGGTTCCTCTCAGACTTTTGTTCCCCCTGATGAGTACTATACGACGCAATGATAAACAAAATTTGACCTTGAAATTCAAGGCCAAGGTCAATTTTGTTGTAATTTTTTTTAACAAATCTCCACTAATCCAGAGATGGAGAATTACGCTAGGGTAGTCACGACATATAATGTTGAACCCTGTACACCCCAGAAGGGGGTAGTGTGGCCGTAGGTGTTTCCCCAACACCCACTAAAAAAAATCGCACGTTTAGCACCTTCGCCCTTTACTCTTTATCCTTTAATGTGCCCGAGAGAGCATAGTTTAGGTCCCCGCTTTTTGCACATCTCATGAACTATGTTATAATCCGGGCTAGTGCCACCCCTTTCTTGGCCTTTAGCTTCACATTGAGCATCATAAGAACTCTTTTACTTAACAAATTGAGTAGAACATAAAATAAAAATTGCATTGTTTCGACGACCAGAGCGCGTTGAAAAATGCAGTCGCGCCGCAGACTGCCGAAAACGATAACCGGAATTAAAAGTACCGCCGGGGGTGGGTGTGGGTTTGCGGACCGGTTAGACGTTAAATATTTATTGGTAATTAGCGGCGAATCGACGGGTATCGATCACCGATAACGGTTAATCGCGGTTATCTATGCATTTCCGACGCGCAGTATTTGTTTCCAACAATACGCGCACCCCCGTTCGAATTTTCTACCCCTCCGCCACATTGGTCGGTGAACGGTAGTTGATCATGAAGAGATGATTTTTCCGGTCGCTTTGCCTCTCCTGATGTTTCCTCGCAACTGTTCCGTCTTTGTGTCGCGTTTGCAACTCGTTACGTGATATTTATTCGTCGTGCTGTCGCATGTCGGCCGAAATAAAATTACCTGTTACATTCCCTCGGATTATGGGCGGGGGTAGAGCGTGCAATTAACGGCATGACAGATGATCGATAGGCTGGCGTGGCCCTCTGTTCGGCACGCGTTCGTTTCGCAGAGCCAATAATTATCAACTTCTCAGTACAATCGAGAATCGCTAAATTTTCCTTTTGAATTTAGATGATTGCACGAGAAGTCATCTAATATTTGATGGGCCCCGTTAAATTCGGATGAGCTTTGGGAATCCCTGATTTTCTAATATTCTTTGTCCATTAATTGGACCGTTTAATTTGAAAGTGGTGCAAGTCCATTTAAAAAAAAGGGATATCGCATAATTTGTTTTCTATTTCTTGCTATTACTTATTTATAAACAAAATTGGATTAATACAAAATATATTTCAAGTGATATTTAATTTTTCGTAATTGAAAGTAAATGAATTTTACAATTGATTAATTACGAAAATGATGTAAGTCCATTTACAGCTCGCAAATATACAGGGTGAGTTCGAAGAAACAGAACACCAAATATCTCCGCTACTTTTCGTTGTACAAAAAACTTCTTATAACAAAGTTACACTGTTTCAAGTGCTTCAAACAGTGTAACTTCGTCCTAAGAAGTTTTTTTGTACAACGAAAAGTAACGGAGATATTTAGGTGTTCTGTTTCTTCGGACTCACCCTGTATATTATTTTAGTTAAATTCGCCTGAAAGAAATTTACATAATCAAATTACATATTGATAAATTAGTAGAAACATTGCCAGACTTGACATAATTCATTTCTATTTTTGAATCGACTAATATGCTAACCTTTAATTTTCTCGAAACATTCAAAAATGGACTTACACACCACTTTCAAAATAAACGGTCCCATTATAATGCTGTGTTCGATATTTTGTTTATCAATTGATCTTTTGTTTATCACTCCTGTTTTCCTACCTGTTTCGGCTTGGACACCTCGTTTCAATTCGTTTTGTTTCTGTTGAACACCGTTTTCAGATAAACCCGGAATAAGGTTATATGCATGACTCGACCTGGAAAAGTGGGGGCCACACACCCTATAATACGATCTAAGGAGAATTCAGTTGCTTCGTGAACGTTAAACAGGGCGTGTCGGATTTCGTGACAAGATAGTGGAAGTGAAATCGTTCTGTGATAGACCTCGGCTTTCTTGAGCGGTGACGTGCTGTGCTCGAGGGTCTGGCGAAACGTAAGTATTTGCCACAAACAAATTAATTTCATTTTATATCGTGACTTTATTTCGTAGCATTTTTACTTTAATTGTACTTCATCTTCTCCTACTTTTATTGTTTTCTGGACTGCTCTTTACTTTACCGGATTCAACATTTTTGTCTCTCTCCTATAAATTATTATATATTTGGTATGTAATCCAGTAGATTTGAACGAGGAGAGCATAGGAATTGAAGTTTCGATGCTGTAGGATCTTTGGTTCAGGAGTTATGCTAGCTTAAACTTGAGCATTTTCAGTATTCTTGACAGGTAAGGGCGCCGCCATATTGGTTTGCAGTCACGATCGCGAGCTGCTTACCGAGCAGAACTGCCGGACCTTGCCTCATCCTCGACCTAATCACCAACCAACTCGGTAAGCAGCTCGCGACCGTCACTACAAACCAATATGGTGGCGCCCTTACCTGTAAAATCACTGTAGATTGCTCAACTTTAAGCAAGCATATCTCCTGAATTATTGATCCTACAGGATCAAAACTTGGATGTGCATCCGCCCCAGGTACAAATGTACTGGATTACTTACCAAATTCATAATTTATAGGAGAAAGGCATAAATTTTGAGTCCGGTGAAGTAAAGTTTACCCTGGACCTGAAGCGATCGCAGGCTCGCTTGATCTCCTCTTTGTCGATACTTGTCAAAACTTCTATTAGTCTAATGGAGACTTCCATTATGTGGCTTCGTATTTATCTTTGCTCCAACTACGACCCACATCAATAATCAAGGGGATTGCAATCAGGGCTAGAGGGTGGCAACAAGTCGGTAGGTTTTCGTAAAGCCAGGCCTGCGTCTTCCTTGCCTTGTGAGGTGGAGCAGACCTTTAGTTTTTAATGGCCTAATGTTCTAGCGAAAAGCGAGCGATTTGGGCTGCTCTTTACTTTATCAGGCTCAAAATGTGTGCCTTTCTCCTGTTAATTATTATGTATGTGGTATTCCATTAGATTTGAACGAGGAGAGCCGAATCGGAGAGAGAATCGAAGTTTCGATCCTGTAGGATCAATGTTTCAGGAGTTATGCTAGCTTAAAGTTGAGCAATTTGCAGTGTTTTTGACAGGCAAAGGCGCCTTATTGGTTTGTAGTGACGATCTTGTGATTGGCAGTGACCGTGCTGCCATTTAACGATTCTGCTCGGTAAGCGGCCCGCGATCGTCACTACAAACCAATATGGCGGCGCCCTTGCCTGTCAAAAACACTGAAAAATGTTCAACTTTAAACAACCATAACTCCTGAACCGTTGATCCTACAATATGGAAACTTGGATTTGCAGGTCCTCCGGATACAAATCTACTGGATTACATACCAAATACACAATAATTAATAGTAAAGATTAACCGTTTCCGATCTAAATTGTCGCACAGGATACGAGTGATTTCGTCTGATCAGACTCGCGAGAGTGCGGATATTGTGCTGGAGGTGGACGACCGCCGCGATTAACAGGTAGAACGTTGGAGCGTGATCGAGGATCGTTCGCGATTCGCGATTAAGAGGTGTTTCGTGCGGAATTCGTGCGGACGATAAATTAAGAACGAAACGAGCGCGGGGCGGCGCGCTTTTGCAACTCGGGGACGATACCCGAAACAGGAAATTACGACGGTGTGTTCATGGGACGCGATCGAAACACGGTACGGGGGCCAAACCGACCGGCGGGCGCCGATTAACCGATATCACCCGGTCACGAGGGTACAAATCGACGCGTTCCGCCGCTAATTACGGATAAATATTGGCGGTGCGCACGGAATAATAAGCCGTGAAATCAGGCGGACGGTTTTGCCAAGGGACGCGGTCGCGTTTCGCGCAGCTTTAATAACCATGGATCTGCGCGATTCAATATCCGACGCACGCTCCGTTTAACAGGGACACAAAGAGCCCGCTAATTACGCTAATTAACTTTTATTCGGGGCTCCCACGACCACCCCTTTCACTACTCCCGGAGACCCGTCCAAGAAACGGATTCACGACTCCGGCTAGGAAACGACGTCCGTCCGGAAAGTCCCGTTCGAACGATGTCGCTTCATCGAGCGGAATCCGCTCGGCTTTCCATTCAGCCTGATAGATGACTATTAACTCCTAAATGCAGCTGGGACTTGCGACAGGTCGTGTAAGAAAGACTCGCGAAAATTCTGGCGAACTCAATTTGCTACGCTGAAATACTCTCGCATTAGGCTGGCTCTTATTTTCGACTGTTGAAATTCTTTTACGACACCCCCAAGATTGTTCCAAATAATTAAAAAATATGTGTAAAGTTTGAGAACCCTAGGATAGACAAATTAATTAATTTAATGCTCATAAAATTGTCTAACGGATTAGCTCACATTTATTTAAAGGTTTATTTAATGAGTTCAAGGTCATTTGAAGGTCATTTGTAAAGTTTGAGCTCCCTAGGATAGGAAAAATAATTCGTTTAATGCTCATAAAATTGTCTAACGGATTAGCTCACATTTATTTAAAGGTTTATTTAATGAGTTCAAGGTCATTTGAAGGTCATTTGTAAAGTTTGAGCTCCCTAAGATAGGAAAAATAATTCGTTTAATGCTCATAAAAATCGGCTCCCACGGATTAGCTCATGTTTATTTAACGGTTCATTTATTGAGTCCAAGGTTATTTGAAGGTCATGTGAAGGTCATTTAAAGGTCATAGTGTGACACATCAATGAACTCGTCTTGACATTAGCTACAACACTATGAAGATAAAAATGTATGGTGCCATTTAAAAAAATGCCGATGACTTTGAAATTACGAAAAAATAACGTTAATCAGAAGACCTATTGATATCATCATATCGTCCCTTTTGAACGGTTTTATTTCACTCTTGAAACTCTCGTTTATGCTTCATACCAACAGAGAAATTCGAGAAAAACATTTTGAGACCCACTCTGTATTTGAATTGGTGGCTGGAGGCAACGTTGGATGTGAGATTTTTTTTAAAAATCTATTAGTTTTATTTGTTCTCCCATAAGGTCCTGCTGTCCTGTCAAATTTGCACTTTGTATCATCCAACGTTGTTCCAGCCCACAATTCAATATTTAAAATTGCAAACAAAAATTCCAAATTTTACTGGAGAGCAGGATTTGATGGGAGAATGATAAAAGCTAATAGATTTTAAGGAAATCTCATATCCAACGATGCTCCGGCCACCAATTCCTATGACCGCCGTGGCAGCCAAATTGTTGATAGATTTTGTGTGAAAGCTTCGTCGCGATTCGGACTCGTTATTTTAATAACGAGCGGAGGAGTTGATTTCGTGGGATTCTCGGATTCGATAATCACCATCCACCGCGTTAACTGAAACGCACCTCGCCCCGAGCTATCCATAGCTCTCATAAGCATCGGACAGTCGAGTTAGGTTCGGAAGAGTCAGGAACCTGAAGGGAAAAACGTAATTGGCATTATAGCCGGGGCTGGTCGACGCGGGAATTCGAGCGACACGCGATAGCGCGATCAATCACGGCGATAATGGGAGCAACGTCGATGGTGGGGAGGTGGGAGGGGGATGGTTGCGGGGTTGGATGGTGAATCGTTCGCGAAATGTCGAGAGAGGGAGAGGGAGAGAGAGTTTAGCGGTGCGTCACTGTGTCGGTTGGAGCGACAAAAGTGGCCGGCAATTGCGTCGAAATTGAACGAATTTCACGCGTCGATTCCGTTACTTGGCGGCTCCTCGCGACTCCCGGTCGGTTAATTAATTAAGACGCATTCAGGGGTATCCGTGGTGGTGCCCTTGCTAGATGGGGGTGGGCCGAGAGATCGACTCGACTCGGTCGAGTTGAGTCTGCAACGCTGTCAGCCAAGTTAGCATCGAGGGACAGATATATACAGGGTGTCCAAAACCACCTGTCCAGGGGTGTTAACTTCTCAGATAAGCATATCCGGTAAAAATGATTGCAATAAAAATTGCAGGAATTAATGGAGGACAAGGTTAAATCGACCTTTCAATGACCTTGGAGATGGAGAACAAGCTTAACGTCGGAGACAAGTTTATGAATCAGAAGCCTCGTCCAATCTTGATGCCAGTATTTACTGTCATCTTTTATTTACCACCGAACAGTGATTTGACCTCTGAATGACCTCCAGCAGTCATTTTAATCTGGGACGTAAGTACATATCTGAACGTGAAATTTCGAGCTCTTTCAGAATCCGTAGTCAAAAGTAGGGGTTCCCATTTAAAAAATACGTACTGACCTCCAAATAACCTTGAAAATTGATCCGAAGATCAAATACAAGGTCATGGACATATGTCCTCCATTAATCCCTACAACTTTTATTACAAACATTTTTACCGAATGTGCTTATCTGAAAAGTTAACACCTCTGGACGGGCACCCGTTTTGGACACCCTGTGTACAGGGTGTCTCATCTGATTTTGACGTCTTGATTTTCTCGCTATTGTCACTCGTAGCAAAAAATGTTTCAGCGGAGACTGGACGGTATCGAGTGGAGCATATTATGACGTCACAGTAAATCCTCTATAAATGCAAAAGCCTCGGGGAGGTCCGTTTGCATCGATCGTAGAGGGACACTATTTTTCTGAGCTTCAAAGGCCGAGCCGACTGTAGAGAAGGACAACACGCCGAAGCGACTGCGACTCTCTGAGTCGCATTAGTAGTGGTTCACACTGATACACCCGAGCCGTGATCAGATTACTACAGTGGGGGGGGGGGGAATTTTCTTTGCGTTTATCGTGTACGGCCTTTTTGTGTTTATCATGTACGGCCTTTTTGCGTTTATAGAGGATTTACTGTACTAGTTTCTTCGTGAATGGACACGTAAAGGTCATATAAAGGTCAACTTTGTTTTTTTAAATGGAATGAGGTGTTCGTACATCGGTCCAGTCAGTGGTCCACAGGTTAGTCTAACGTTGGTAAACAGAGCTACTATAATATCATATAGCACCTCTTTGGATTAGTCTCAGTACCTGCTATTATTTTTTCAAGAAAAAAATATAATATTCCATTTAAGAAAAGTTGATTGATCTTCAGATGTCCTCCACTACCCCACCCACAAGAACAAACACTTTTTTGATAACGACAACGCCTGCCGAGATATCCTGCTGTTCTCACTTAAACAAGGACACCCTGTAGTGTTAGAGAGAGATGAGTACACGGTGTGCCGGGTGTGTGTCTGCGTATGCAAAGCAACTCAATCCGTGTTTATAACTGCGGTTTCCGCGCGCCTGCCGGATTATCTTACGATTAGTTTGCCGTTACGAACGTAAAGTTCAAACCCGACTGAATCAATTTCGCCCCGTACCTCTCGCAAACCCCGATCGCTGAATATGTTCGTCACTACTGCTCTGCGGCTCGAAACCCTAAAAGGGGAACAGCATCCGAGAGAACGAGAGGAGGGGGGGAGGGATCTCCGTACGTGTCTGATTCACGATAATGGAACAGATAATTCGATTCGCTGTGTTTTCACGTGATGCAGACGGCAATCGCGGATACGGTGATTCCTGACAGCTTGTGGAGCGCGAACTCGCCAGTTTGCGCACGATCTTCAGCAGGATCTGGAGTTAATCTATCTTTTCCGGAGTCCTCTGACGTTGGGGATTCGCTGCAGATACTCCGAGGAGGTATAATAGCCTGGCCTCTCCACGGTAAATCCCGGCTATGTTCTTCTAATTCCTACAGAAATTTAAAGTCTTGGGAGAGCACGCCGGAAATAACGTTAGATTGTTATCGTTACGGTGGACGCTACATGCTTGTTCAGGAAGTAAGTTCCATTTGGATCCTAGAAGTCCTGCCGGATGCAAACATCTCAAACAAGCTTAATCGGAGTGCAACAGCCCCAAACAATCTGAAACAAATCTCGGGTAAACTTTACTTTACCGGAATCAAAGTTTTTGCCTTCCTCCTATAAATGTATTTGGTATGTAATCCAGTAGATTTGTACCCGGAGAACCTGCAGATCCAAGTTTCGATCCTGTAGGATCAATGGTTCAGGAGTTATGCTTGTTTAAAGTTGAGCAATCTGCAGTGTTTTTGACAGGTAATGGCGCCGCCATATTGGTTTGTAGTGACGACCGCGAACCGCTACCTTACCGCCCCCCCCCCCGACCTAATCACCAACCAATTACCACTTAGCAGCTCTGCGCGGTAAGCTGCACGCGACACTTCAATATGGCGAAGCCCTTACCTGTAAAAAACAGTGCAGATTGCTCAACTTTAAGCAAGCATAACTCCTGAACCATTGATCCTACAGGATCGAAACTTTGATCCGCAGCCGCACCGGGTACAAATTAGAGATCCCTGTTTTACGTGTATGTCAATACACGTGGTACGTGAACCGTGTAGTGCGAATTTAAGGATCCGTGAATACGAATCCGTGAATGTGGATCCGTGTACACGAATCCACGAACACGTGAATACGGATCCGTGAACACAGGTCCGTGTTACACGGATCTGCGAACACGGATCCGTGTATACGAATACGGGTCCGTTTGGCACGTTCGAGTCCGACAACTCAGGCGTTATTGATTTTCGATCGAATTCTTTTCGACTGTTGACGTTAGAATTGAGACAATAATGAAGTTGCGGTAAATTGTTCGACGTTAAATCACCGTATATTAGAATGCGTATGTAAAATAAATACTTGAATATTTGTCAAATTAAAATACACGGGTACCCGTGTACTTAGTATTACGTGGATTAAAATTCGGATTTGTTTATTGCACGTGAAATGCGGACCTTTATTAGATTTGATTCTGGAAGCGAGTAGCGCAGAAGGAAATAGATACTGAATAAATTAGCGGAAATAGCGCACGAAATAAAACAGGTGTTAGAAGAGCGATGCGTTTATTGCAAAATAGAGAGCGATACGGACGTGAAAGAGATACGTGAAAGAGAAAAACAATAGAAAGAAAAAGGAAGGATAACATAGATAGACATAAGCATGCATTTAAAGACGACAGCATTGGTCACGCGGAAATATAAACAGAGAACGTATTTGTGTAACGCCTGCGTTACTTGAGGCGTGAGCGTAATAAACTAATTATTTAAGTAATATCAAATTAATGAATACTAATCCGAAAAAATACTATACGATAAAGTGGAAGCGAATACTGAACGAATACAATTCTTGTAACTTGCGAAGCGAACGTCAACGAAACGCTACAGCGCAGCGTTAGTCAACTGAGAATAGTTGAAGGTGCATAGATACAGTGGGCCGGATTGTGAATTCACGCGACATTTTGCCAAAAACTCAACTTTCTAATTTTGATATTTTCTCGATCTCCTCACACAAGAATTAAAATTCGTAGAAAAATAAAAAACGCATTAGAAAGTTTTCCAAATCAAACAGTAAATAGGAATGTAAATAAATCATTGCAACAAACAGCATAACAATTTTTATATAATGACGACATTGTTGACATGTCCGACATGCACGGAGAATGCGAAAAATATATTGCGGAACCACAGTTAAGGTTTGATTTATGTCCGTATGAGTGGTGGAAGTCGCGGATAACCCAATATCTCACAATTGCAATACTTGCAATTAAGTATTTGGCGACACCGGCAAATTTTTTTTTCAACTGTGGGAAATATTGTAACACGAAAAAAACGCGTTTATTAAATGAAAATGTAAACATTTTGGTTTTTTTTAATATCAAAATAGAAAATTAATTGATTAAATTTTATTGCGTAAATTTTTGTTTTTTTTGTTAC
The DNA here is from genome assembly GCA_933228785.1 of Lasioglossum pauxillum. Classification (NCBI taxonomy): domain Eukaryota; kingdom Metazoa; phylum Arthropoda; class Insecta; order Hymenoptera; family Halictidae; genus Lasioglossum; species Lasioglossum pauxillum. Next base: position 24,260,057 of record OW121702.1, on the reverse strand, counting down.
CTGTAACCCAAAAATTTGTTTTTCAAAATGTGTGTTAGCTCTGGACAGTTGTTGTTCACGCTCACGTCTCAACGCCTCAAGTAACGCGGGCGTTACACAAATACGTTCTCTGTTTATATTTACGCGTCACCAATGCTGCCGCCTTTAAATCCATACTTATGTCTGTCTATGTAATCCTTTCTTTTTCTTTGTATTGTTCTCTTTCACGTCAGTATCGCTCTCTATTTCGCAATAAACGCATCACTCTTCTAACACCTGTTTTATTTCGTGCGCTATTTCCGTGAATTTATTCAGTATCTCTTTCCATCTGCGCTACCCGCTTCCAGAATCGCATCTAGTAGAGGTCCCTATTTCACGTGCAATAAACGAATCCGAATTTTAATGCACGTAATATAATACTAAGTATACAAGTACCCGTGTATTTTAATTTCACAAATGTTCGTATTTTTATTTTACATATGAATTTTAATATACGGTCATTTAACGTCGAACAATTTACCGCAACTTTATTATTGTCTCACTTCTAACGTCAACAGTAGAAAAGAATTCGATCTAAAACCAATAACGCCTGAGTTGTCGGACTCAAACGTGCCGAACGGACCCGCGTTCACGGATTCGTGTACACTGTACACGGATCCGTGTACACGGATCCGTATTCACGTGTTCGTATTCACGTGTACACGAATCCGTGTTCGCAGCCCCGTATAACACGGACCCGTATTCACGGATCCGTATTCACGGATCCGTATTCACGTGTTCGTAGATCCGTGTACAGTGTACACGGATCCGCATTCACGGATACTTCAATTCGTATTACACGGGTCACGTACCACGTGTACACGTGTATTTTAGTACACGTCCAAAACCGCGATCTCTAGTACAAATCTACTGGATTTCATACCTAATACATCATAATTTATAAGAGAAAGGCACAAATTTTGAGTCTGGTAAAGTAAAGAGCAGCCCCGTACCATGTGATCGTTTCCCTGCTTTCTTCGGATCATTTCAAAGTAGCAAAATATGCAAGAATAATTTATATCCATTTTTATACAGAAGGATATTAATCCTGGGATATAAAATACTAATGTCAAGTGTAGGTACTTACAAATTTTTCAGAATCCTCTGTTCCTCCGTCGAATCAACAGGACACTGCCATTTGCACGAATACGGCCTGCTCTTTACTTTACGGGACTCAAAATTTGTGGCTTTTTCCTATAAATTATGATGTCTTTGGTATGTAATCCAGTATATTTGTACCCGGAGCGGGTGCAGATCCATGTTTCGATCCTGTAGGATCAATGGTTCAGGAGTTATGGTTGCCTAAAGTTGAGCATTTTTCAGTGTTTTTGACAGGTAAGGGCGCCGCCATATTGGTTTGGTGATATGTAGTGCCGTGCTGCCATCTAGCAGTTCTGCTCGGTAAGCTGCGCGCGATCGTCACTACATCGTCACTACGCCCTATTATGGCGGCGCCCTTACCTGTCAAAAACACTGCGAATTTCTTAACTTTAAGCAAGCATAACTCCTGAACCATTGATCCTACAGGATCGAAACTTCGATTCCTAGGCTCTCCTCGTTCAAATCTACTGGAATATATACCAAATACATAATAATTAACAGGAGAAGGGCACAAATTTTGAGTCCAGTGAAGTAAAGAGCAGCCCAAATCTCAACTAAATAGTAGCAAACATTTACATACGATGTTCAAATTAACTATTAACTTCCTTCAATCGATTTGTTAAGTGATCGATGTCGAAGCAATTCTTTTCGACGAGGTAATTGCATGCAACCACGTACACCTCGATAGGATGCGGCTAACTGAATTGATCGAAATTCACACCGGCCACTTGGAAATCTACGGAAATTTGGTCACGAGGGTTTTCGGACGACGCTGTAAAAACAACGTTCCCGAACGGCCGCCGTAATTTCTGGACTACGTGCATCGGCCGTGAAAGTTTATCGCGCTCCGGACGACCATTTTACCGAACCAATACGCTTCTGCCTCGCCGTCTGCTTTCCAATTGATTACCGGAATATTCTCGCGTACGACGAAGCGAATTTGCTGACGGATCCTCCGATGCAACGAGAGTTTTGTTGCGTGTACAGTGAAAATCTGTAAAACTATAGAATAAATGTATCTATTACTGCGGGCGTACGTTTTACTGCGGTATTTTTTCCCAATGAGATTAAAATACGTAAAAATATATTTCGCCCTGAATAAATTTGTACAATTCAATGAGAATGTATTCTCGTTGGCGAGGCAAACAAAATTTCAATCGTTCTCATATTTTTTTAAGCTCAGGATTTGAGAAAACATTCATTATAAAAGATAAAAAAAAGTGACTACTGTTCACATGATTCTACACGTATTGCTTTAAATTGCACAGGGGAAAGTTTTATTATTATTTAGATACCAATTTCGATACCATAAAAATATAAAAAGGAACTCTTCTCTTGCCATTTTAATAAAAAAATTAAGCGCTCAGCATTACGTACATTAAAGTGGACGAGGAGCTCATTACTGCGGCACAAAAATCACTAATACTCGGAACAACTCGTGTTAGTTTTCAAACAGAGGTGGGCACTATTTGGCGAAATAAATATTTAAAATACTGTTTAATATTTAAAATTTTATTTTGCATAAATAAAATAGTATTTTAAATAAGATATACAATTTCGAAAATAAAATATTTCTATTTTAACAATCTGATCCTCAAAATAAATATGTGTATTTCAACAATTTGATCGACAAAATAAAATATTTCTATTTTAAAAATCTGAAACACGAAATAAAATGTTTTATTTTTTTTGCATTGTTATAATTCTCTGAGAAACCGCATAAACATACAGTCTATCTTATCGTTGAGAAACGATTTACACTCATAAATGTATTGAATTCGAATCATTATTTCCAGCAATATTATTTAAAATTGAAATCGAAAATAAAGACAAAATACAAATATTTTCAATATACTATTAACATAATAATATTAACAATATACAAAATACTATTTTCAAAAACGACTGCATCAAATAAAATATTTTATTTTCAAAGTTGTACACATACTTTAAAATAAATAGGATTACTTATTATTTACTATTTAAAATATTATTTTCCCCAGGTCTGTTTCCAAATATGTTCCAGTGAGAATTTTTCAATGTTTGAGGGATCTCAAAAAATTGAGTATATGTGTTCACGAGGTATACTGACCAAGAGGGAGAGGAACAAATATGATACTCGGAAGTGATACAGTGGAAGGTACATACCAAGAATTAATTCAAGAATTAATTTAATCTAACAGAGTCCGAGATGAACTAGATTCAAGTTAACAAAACGATTTTTACAGTAACAAAAATCTAACTCCGTCAATGAACGAAAGGATGCTGTTTGAGGTAAAAAGTCATTTAGGATAATCTGCGAAAAAATCATTTTTTTTTTCATTGTCCGGACGAGAACACAGCCTTAATCGAGCTTCTGGTCCAGAATGCAGTTTCCTCGGAGTCGGGGGAGGCCCGTCGACCCAAAAATCAGTTTCCCGGCCGGACGTCGTTCCACGGAACACGTACCCGAACAATAAGCATATTTTCGCGGTCGGGTGGTCCGCGAACGCGTAACAAGTTCGGATCCGGTCGGAAGTCGGCGGACAGCGACTGGGAACTCGTAAGCGTACCAAAAATTGGACAGACGACGACGCGACGACGACGACGGTGGCGTAGTAAAGTCGGGGTTAGTACCGCGGGCTGAGGGTGGAGAGCGGGTTGGAAGCAGTTCGGGAATGTCGGATGGGGGGTTGGACACTGTGCTACCGCCACTCTCGAATGCCGCATAACTCTCGTAGCCTGGTAGTGCTGGGGAATCAGGGGAATGCGCGAGGAGCGAAGGAAAACCGAGGAAGAATTCGGGAAAAGCTTGCTTGGTCGGGATCGGGCTGGGGAAAGTTCCTCCCTTGCTTTCCCTCCTCTTGCTGTTTCCCACTTCGATTTCCTACACCCAGTGTTACCTTTTCTCTCGCTTCGGTTTCCTGCTCTCACAGGGTACATCAATTGTCAATCAGCGGTTTTCATGAAACTTTGCATACTTTAAGGGGCCTATTCGCGATCAATCATGTTGCGCAACAATTATTGTGCAGCATGATGTTACGCAAATCCAAATTGTATTAACGTTGACACATAATTTGAGCAATCGTTCTATTAGTCAATTACTATAATTCACGATCAATCATGTTGCGCAACAATTATTGTGCACCATGATGTTAAGCAAATCCAAATTGTATTCTCGTTGCCACATAATTTGAGAAATCGTTCAGTTTTTCACTCCGAAGCGATGAGACTTGTCTGACAATATTTGTGCAACACTGCCATTCACAGTACAACACGGTACAAACGCAAGCCGTTTGTTATGCATAAAATATCAGGAAATTCTGATTTTACAGAACAGGTTGCGCAATTAGTCATCACTATAATTAATGATCAATCATGTTGTGCAATATGCATTGTTGCGCAACATGATTGATCGTGAATAGGCCTCCGTAGACAAAAATATTTAACGCGTATTTTTTCTGTCGACAGAAAAACTGATGTAGGTGTTGGAAATGGTCCCTCAAAAGGGGGGGGGGGGGTTCTGAAACCTTTCAAGCTCGATTACTTGAAAATATGGTATGCATAGTAAAAAATTATACAAATGAAGCTTACCTGGCTTTTTGCAGGGAATAGTATACTGGGTGAACTTTTCAAGGTCACCTTCGATTTCTTGCAAATACACCTATAATTTTTTTAGGTCTGTTTGTTAGAGAATTTTAATGCGAATACGGAAACGTATTGGAACATTTAAAAAATTGCAAAAAAGATTGCAAAAATTTCTTTTTTAATCTGTTTTTACGTTTACTTCGGTATAATAGCCCAAAAACTAGATTCACTCAATTTTTATGCAAAATAATCTATTACATTAAGAAATAATTTATTACTTTTTTAAAATCATTTTAATAAGTCCGGAATAATAATACACGTGTCTGTAAACTCTTAGATCTCATTTTCACTGTTTTGCAAATCAGTCTACTGATCGATTTAAAAGAAGACCTCCCTACATTAGGCAACTTTCCTCTACCTTTTCGTTTCTTTTACCGGTTCCCACGTTTCTTTCTACGGTTTCCTCCTTGGTGTTCCCCCTCTGTTCCTCTCCCCAGTTCCCCCCGTTACTTTTCCTCTTCGTTTCTCTGTTCCGCTCCCGGGGAAGAAGCGGACGACCGAGTCGGAAACTTTCTACCTCGTGAATACGCAGAGGTCGGTTGTTTGGCCTGGCGATGGGGCGAGCGCGCGAGAACCGGCCCTCTCCATTTAAATTCAAGGGAAACCCTTTTCGCACGGCCGCGCGTTTCTAATTCATAGCCGGGTTACTGCAGGGAACCGAGCCAGAAGCAGGAGACCCCGACTGCTGCGCCGGCGATGAAAGCGGACTACACAGACTCCTCGAGCGATTCGCGCAAAGTCCAATTGTATCCGGCAGCCTAGCCGAGTCTTGTTAAGACGGACTCTGCACCGTACTCCCGCCACCAACGTTGTTCTTTCGACGTTAATTACGAAACCCGCGTCCCCTTTCGATGCGGGCCCCTGTACCCGAACTTCTGCCTCCTCGATTGCCGGACACTTGCTTTTGCACGAGAACGTGTTCGGAGCTCTTTGAGAAATTCACCTGCACAATGCAACAATGGTACAAGTCAATACAGTGTTGTTCCGATAGAAGGCGAAGGCTCGGGATCAATTTTTCGGGCGTTCACGCGATCCTTTGACGCTCTGGGTAGCTCACGATATCTTTTACTGACCCTGATAGGATTGAGCAACAGTGCAAGTTCCCAGTCTAGGTAGTTTCAAGTGCTTTGGTAGTTGTGAATGGCACTGGTAGCTCCAGGTAGCCCTAATGCCCTTAATGAGTAACATCTCCAAGTAGCCATGGTGATTTCGAGTGACCCTGATGACTTTGAGCTACCCGGATGCAGCCCAAAAGCCTTCGAGTGGCTTCCATGAGACTGAACCGGCTATTTCAACGTCATACTGCAGCCAAACCAATTGTATCTCCTTTGCAGGTCCTGGCAAACCTGCGTAGAGCCCTGACCAAGGCCTCATTCAGAGCTACGGGAAGGAGGCCTTTTTTTTGGGCGGTGGAGAAAAATGCATTTACGCACTAGCTCCCCCTAATGATGACGGTCGGGGGGAAGTGTGGGGCTCGCGTGCGTACTACACACTAGAAAACCCCACCACCCAGGAACCCTAAAGTGACCCCGCTCTCCCTTTAGACCGGAGGCTTCCGCCAATCGCCGAACCGCTATCCGCATTACTTGCGAGTCGCTCACTCCAGATCATCCGACACATGTTCTTAGCTATCATTCGGATTAGGGTACCCTTTTTTGTTTAAGGGCGGTGGGAAAATGCTATTATGCACACCCTCTTAGATGAGATTTAGGGGGTACTGTGGGGCTCAGCTTCCCCCTAAGGTGTAAGTTGGGGAAACGGGACTTAATCCCTAACCATACCTACTAAACCCCCCTCCCCCCGCCTAATGGTTCCACATCCTATTGCTTCGACCTTCTGACCGGTGTTACAGGTGCACAGGGACCTACCATCCGCATTACACCTGTACCACTGTCTTTCTCCTCCGGTAAAACAACGCATGTTCTTATCAATTCGGATTAGGGTACGTGTGCGGTTTGACTCAGCGTGGTCGGCCCAGCAGCCGTCACATCTTTCGTTGGAAAGGATAGAATACGATATACCCGTGACATACGATTTTTGGAGCTCAAAGTCACTTCAAGGTCATGCTATTATGTATGTTTTAATTAGAAAAATATGCATTTCTTCCAACAAAATGACCTTGCAAATTCGTTGATAGCATTTGCAGTACACGGAAAGAAATTGTTTACATCACAATAACTTGAAGGGATCTTAAGGTGGCCGTGCTTACAAGTAGTGATGGCGTGCAAAATCACGCATGCGATGGCGTAAAAAATCATCATTTCCATCTCTGTTGAATGAATTATTTTTTTTAAATACATCAATAACGTAGCTTGCATTAAAATATCTCCATATAACGTATAATTACATTACGTATTCTGTATAACGTAAAATAAAAATAAAAAATATTCAATTTTCTTTTCCGTATCTGATTTCAGTATTTTAGAAAGAAAATAATTCATGCAAATTTCATATTCATGCAAATTTATTTAAATAGTATAAAAAGTGCACACAATTTCTTTTATGTGAATGTATGTATAAAGTTCTACAAAACACCAATGTATTACTTAACAGTTATAGGAGTCACAAATGATAGTTTGGGAAACGTCAATTTTGTTTCGATTTCGTTGATATAAAACACACAGTTTACGTCTCTGTAACTTGCGCGAAGAACGGTTATGCTCTCCGCCAAACAAAAGCGATCACGAAAATCACGAATCACTGTGAAAAAAAACACCGTGAATGGGAACGAACGTGACCGAATCACGTGTTCAAAAGTAACAGTTCATGTCATCTCTACTTACAAGAATCACCCTGTATGCAGTAAATCCTCTGTCGACGCAAAAAGGTGCTACATGATGGACGCAAAAAAATATCCCCTCCACTGTAGTAATCTGATCTTGGCTCGGGTATATCGGTGTGAACCACTACTAATGCGACGCGGAGAGTCGCAGTCGTCGGCACAGTACAAACGCCCGCGCGTCATCACAATGTAACACCAATATTTAATCTTCTTTATTTTTCATTATTTTTTTATGGAACTTTCATCAATATATTTGTGGCATTTTCCGATTAAAATAAGACCAAACACGATATAATTTCAACTGTATTTAGTGGTTTAATTGACGACGAACGTTTCAGGCGCAGAAAAGGACAGCGTGTGAGAAAGAAAGAGACGCGCGCGTTCTCTCTTTACACGTGCCGTCCTTCTTTATGTTCGGCTGGGCTTTAGAAGCTCAAAAAACAGTGTCCCTCTATGATCGATGCAAACGAACCTCCCCAAGGCTTTTGCGTCGATAGTGGATTTACTGTAATTGTATCAATTACCATAGATAAGTATACTTGTTGCGTCTGAGTGCTCGACTGGTCAGACGTGTTCGGTGGTTAAGGCGAACAACTCCCTTGGAAATCGCCGATTACTCTCGCATCGAAAGTCGACTAATCGTCATTATAGTTTGCCGGCTTTACCGAAAATCCCGCGATTCATCATTTCGTAGAGATGCAAGTAGCGATTGATCACCGGTCGGATTTGTTTTGCGGATCGATGTCGCCATGAACGGATTAAAAGAGCAGTTCGGGACGAGTTTGTCTCGGCTCGTTCGGCTCGATTTCAAAACTTTCGGACGAAGTTTCGCGATGAATCCGGCTGGGAAGCTGTGCGGAGCCGGAGGAGAGAGAGGCAGAGAGAGAGAGAGAGAGAGAGAGGGGGGGAAGCGGTGGGCTCTGTGGGGCTTGCGAGGGAGAGTTGCAGGTCGCGTTTCGCTGTAAATTTTAATTCGAAACAGGGAATTTATGCGCTCTCGCGTTCTCGAGACACGGGAGTCGCGTCCTGAACCTTCGATTGCTCCCGCGCAGTGTCTCCGCTCGCACGGAAATTGGGTAAATTCGAAGCACTTTGCAGCGGCAAAATTAAATGAAGCGGATTTCAGCGAGGTAACAGTAGAGGAGGAGGAGGACGAGTGGTAGAAGGAGGTGGAGAGGTGGAAAAGGGGAGGCAGACCGATTGTTATTCAACGCGAGCGAGACGCGAGAAATTGAAGCGACGACGGTGCTAGCGACGATCGCCCGGAGAGACCTTTCGTTTTTCCAGCGTAGCGGTACGTTCGTTACGCGGCCCGCGAACCGAGTAACGCTTATTAAAAGGACAGCGCGAAAAAATCCAATTTACCAGCCAGTCTTGGCCACGGCACCGGCTCTGGCTACGGCCACCGTAGCGTGGAATTAAACTTACGCCCGCCGCGGTTCGTCTTTCCGTTCCTCGTTCCGGCCCCTCCCCTCCTTTGGCTAATCGAATAACTCTGCCGAGACGGCCACCGTTTCTTGCCAGTCTGATACATTTTTGGAACAGTCGCTTAACGCGATCCTTCAACGCTCTGGGTAGCTCTTGATGTATTTAACTGGCCCTGATGGGATTGAGCAACAGTGGAAGTTCCCAGTCTAGGTAGTTCCAAGTGCTTTAGTAGCTGTGAATGGCACTGGTAGCTCCAGGTAGCCTTAATGCCCTTAATGAGTAACATCTCCAAGTAGCCATGGTGATTTCGAGTGACCATGATGACTTTGAGCTACTCGGAAGCAGCCCAAAAGCCTTCGAGTGTCTTTAATGGTACTGAACCGGCTATTTCAACGTCATACTGCAGCCAAACCAATTGTATCTCACGATTTCGAGTGGAATTGAGGACTTTCAGTTAGGATAGTAGTGACGACGTGTCCTGGCAAACCGGCGTAGAGCCTGACCAAGGCCTCATTCAGAGCTACGGGAAGGAGACCTTTTTTGGGGGCGGTGGAAAAAAATGCGTTTACGCACTAGCTCCCCCTAATGATGACGGTCGGGGGAAGTGTGGGGCTCGCTTGCGCACTAACCACTAGAAAATCCCACCGCCCAAGATCCCTCAAGGGACCCTGCTCTCCCTTTAGACCGGAGGATTCCGCGACTCGCCGAACCGCTATCCGCATTACTTGCGAGTCGCGCACTCCAGATCATCCCACACATGGTCTTGGCTGTCATTCGGATTAGGGTAGCCTTTATTTGTTTAAGGGTAGTGGGTAAATGCTATTATGCACACCCTCTTAGATGAGATTTGGGGGGTACTGTGGGGCTCAGCTTCCCCCTAAGGTGTAAGTTGGGGAAACGGGACTTAATCCCTAGCCATACCTACTAACCCCCCCACCCCCGCCTAATGGTTCCACACCCTATCGCTTCGACCTTCTGACCGGGGTTACAGGTGCACAGGGACCTACCATCCGCATTACACCTGTACCACTCTCTTTCTCCTCCGGTAAAACAACGCCTGTTCTTATCAATTCGGATTGGGGTACATGTGTGATTTGACTCCGCGTGGTCGGCCCAGCAGCCGTCACATCTTTCGTTGGAAGAGGATAGAATACGATATACCCGTGACATACGATTTTTGGAGCTCAAGGTCACTTCAAGGTCATGCTATTATGTACGTTTCCATAAGATAAATATGTAGTTGTAAACAAACCACTAACGACCTTGAAATGACTTAGCAGTAGCCATGGTGGTTTCGAGCGACCCTGGTGACTTTGAGCTACTCGTAAGCTGCCCAAAAGGCTTCGAGTGTCTTTGATGGTACTTAACTGGCTATTTCAACGCCATACTGGAGCCAAACCAATCGTATCTCACGATTTCGAGTGGCATTGAGGACTTTGAGTTGGGCTAGTAGTGTTGACACGTCCTAGCGAACCTGCCTAGTTCCTTGACTAATCCAAATATTGAGTATCTTGACGAACACAAATAGTGTTCTGAGAAGCCCAAGTAGTTATGTCGATCCCGGATAGTGTCTCAACCACCAAAACTAGTCCTGGTATCGTATCCAGTGGTCCCAAATATTGAAGTGATCCTCAATAAGAGTCCGACACAACTGTAAAAGTTCTCCTGCATCCCAGCTTGCTAATGCACTTCTCCTTTGGTTTATGTCCGCGTTTTTCCTTCAGCATTGCTTCTAACATTCCGAGTACACTATTGTTGAAACATAGCCCTAAGAGCACTAATCGGACGTCTCTGCTTTAACCGTCTACACGCAAGGTTAAAAAAGCGGGACCAGAAAGGCTTCTAAGCTCTACGAACAACCCCCCAACTGTTTATAGGGTATATTTCTTGAGACATAAAATGGAGACATTTTTTTCTATTGAACAATGTTAGTCTGGGTACTCAGCAACCTACTTTCATACTTTCATTAAGAATTCTTTTATGTTCCTCTAAAAATATCGCAAAAATGCTGGGGTCCTCCGTCCTCTGTACCTCTTACGCCGACTTGGTTTTTACAGGGAGAAAACTGCACTGTGACCTCAAACGTGGTCATTCATTTTGGTTGTCCTCGAAAAGAATAATTAGGTTAAATCTACCTGTTTATTCACAATAATGATAAAATTGTATCATTTAACCTTCACTTTGTGTATGGGGTGCAAACACCTGGCATGGCAAATCACCCCAGGCTGATAAAAACGGAAATAAAAAGTTAACGAATGGATAATTTCCAAAGATTTGCTCACCTTGCCTGAGAAAAACAAGAGGCGACGGCTTACCCCCTGAAACCCCACTTGCCCTAGGGCCCTAGGGGCCCCTGCTGAGGTTCCTTGTCCTCCAGTACCCCAGTCAAAGACTATAAACTATCGTTGGCCCGTTATTCGCAATTCTATGCGAAAGTCTGTCCTCCGGCTCCGGAGTCACTCCTGTTCTTTGCTCTTAGCGACCCCTACGAACCTAGAACTTACTGTGCTCTCTCTTGGAACCACCCCCTTGACCCTATCACCCCATTCTATTCACCCCACTCGAGGATAATAGGACCTATTACATAGGTGGTTGTCATACTGACAAGGTGCGTGCTCACAATTTTACTGTTTTTGATCATTGTTATGACGGTTCAATATATTTTCGAGGAATTGGGAGCGTCGCTGCTGTTACATCTTTAACTACCCGAAGTCGATACCGTATTATGTCTCTTCTGCTATTTTATTTGTTTTGTTTCTCAATCATATTTTATGTAAGTTTATATAGTATGTATAATTAAGTGGATAAGGGTCGCGACTACGAACACCGTGGTCCTGGGTTCGAATCCCGCCGGCACCTCTGAAAATATTTTTCAGTAGAAAAAGGTATTCATGAGATATCTAAACTGTGGTGCCCCAAGGTGGTTCGGAACCCACCTTAATAAACTGTAGGCCCCGCTAAAATTAGGCGTTAGTAAGAGCGTAATAGGGGCAGAGTAGTAAAAGAATTTGAAACCCTGAAGCGACCAAATATTATTTTAAAAAAATTAATTAATTATATATACAGGGTGGTTTACGTAACTTGCACACGTGTATAACTTTCAAAATATGCGTTGCACGAAAAAGTTTTGTGTACAGAAGTTGCATGGTCTGAAAGGGTACATTATGTAGTGTATTTATTTTTTCTACAGGTGCAAGCGTTCCGGAGATTTGTAGGTCGACTTTGTTTTTTTAAATGGAATACTATATTTGTTATACCAAAATATGGAAGAATGTCGAATTCTGAGTAAAAAAGTATTGACCTTTATTACCCCTAAACCTAATAATTAACGAGAAATTTTCAGGAAATAAAGTGAAATTACTCTTTAATTATTAGGTTTAGGGCTAATGAAGGTCAATACCATTTTACTCAGAATTCGACATTCTTCCATATTTTGTTATAAAAAATATAGTATCCAATTTAAAAAAACAAAGTCGACCTTCAAATTTCCGAAACGCTTTCACCTGTGAAAAAAATAAATACACTACATAATGTATCCCTTCAGACCATGCAACTTCTGTATATAACATTTTTTCGTACAACGCATACTTTCTTTATATAGGTGTGCAAGTTGCGTGAACCACCCTGTATATACAAAATAAAGTACCATAAATTATCAAGTCCCCAGTTATACAGGGTGAGTCACCTAATGTTACCACCTCAAATAACTTTGTTGTTTTCAAAAATAAATAAAATGTTTTGAGGACAAAGTTGAATGGTAAAATAAAGCTCATACGATACCAAAAAATGTTTGGTTTATGTAACTTTATTTAGAGATATCAAGGTCACCTTCATTTTTTGCAAAGGAACCACCCTTTTTTAAACATCTACAATGATAGTCCTTTTCATTACGAATTCAGTGACTATAATTACTTAAGGTCATTCAAGGTCACTAAAATTAAAATTAAAACTAAACTAAAATTTCAAAAAATTGATTACTTGATGAAAAATTGGGCTCTATTTCACCTTGAAAGACCGAAATTACTTTCTCGCCAACCCAACAAAAATATTTTCGACAAATGCATAAACGCTGTTTATGAAGAAGACGATTCCATCTATTATTTTGTTTCCATAAAACTTATTTTACATTACATTTTGAAAGTATTGTATACTTATCTATTCAAAATCAGTAAAACTTCAAAAATGCTTATGTAGACAAATTTTTTAACAATTTGCACGAATAATGTATGGGGTGCAATTACACCCCTCTGTATAGGTTAACGTTAGAATCGCAGTACACAGAGCGAAAGTTAATTAGTAATTAACTTTTTAATTAATAATTACAATGCTACATCGAGTCTATAGATTTATACAATTGTGCATTGTGGTTGCCCTTGAGTAACCTTGAATGACCTTCATTCAATAGGTCATTGTATTCGTCTCGAAACGCTCTGTCAAAATGTGAATAATAAACCATAGGTGGGTTCTAAGACAAGAATCAAGTGGGCAAATTTGGGGAAGGAAACGACAGTGCGGAAATTTGTTAGCACTGTAAACTTTCGATGTGGCAAACTCGGATTCGTTCGAACGATGTCATTTCTCTCAGTGTTTCGTTGGATTCGCGTAATTCAACTTGTCCGTGGAACGGTCTGGTTCATTGTTCGCCAAGAATGCCTCGGCGAGCACGCGTAATTCAAGCTAGGCCGCGATGAATTATACACGACACGCACTTTGAAACATCGGGCTGCGGTGTACCCTCGGGTATAATCTGTTGTACTTAAATGTTTCAATCGTTTCGTCCCCCTTCTACAGGGCAGAACAAAAGAAAGGTACGCGTCGCGAAGCCTTTATTAATATTTAATACTCTAATAATGTGTTCATCATTCTCTCAAGTTCTCCCTCAAGAGCTGGAGAGAAATTATTACTATCTCCTTGTCCGTATTATAAAATAATTAAACGCACGAGTGCTGACGGAGACTGATCATTCCACAGAAAAAAATAAAAAGAAATGGAAATGCGTCGTGGCAGCATTTCATATTCTTTTTTTTTCATTAGTCCCTTTTAAAAGTAACATGTTTGTCCCTGGTGTGGTAAAACGTGGCACGGAAAAAAACGCTGAAAGCAGAGATAAACCAGAGTAAAATATTTATACAACAAAATGGAACAGAAAAAACAAGAAAGGACAGTACTTATAAATGCATTGCAAATGTTCAGCTGCTCATGGTGTACAAAAATCACTAAAAATTTATAGAACAATGGACATCTTAGGCTTTATTACGCTTTTTATTAAAATGTCCTTTTTCTCTAGTCAAAAAGGTATTTAAAATTTTACTGGAGTCCTACAGATTCTTAAAAAAAAACACGGAACTTGCAGTTCCATTATCCTCTGAGTAAAAAGATGCATGAAAAATGTGCGTTGACGAGTGCATTAAAAACTGAAAATAGCAAATGCGAGGGCAAAGGACATAATGCAGAGGACGTGATCCCGATAAGGATTAAAAACTGTATTCCAGATTAACTCTTTTAGGACGATGTTTCTGCATTGTGCTGACTCTAACGAATGCGCTAGAAGCCATTGCACGAGGCCAGACAATTAAGACGTTTTAACAACCGGACTATTCAGATTTAATTGACACTTTTCCAAATTAGCAACCTCAACTACCCCATAAAATAAAAGTTAATGACTTAGTGACCTAGTCCCATAAGTATTCGTAAGCCCTTTAAAACAGAATAACTTTTTTATGATCGGACCAAAGACCTGAATTTTTTTGAACAATTAGAAGAACTGATTTATCAAATAACATGCAAAAAAGATTTTTTAGAAATTGCAATTCCTAAGAATTACATGAGAAAGTAAAAGAGAACCGTTCATAACTTTTTTATTAGAGCCCGCAATGAAAATTTAAAGTATGCGTTTTGTAGATGTATGTTATTCACATGCTTGGCATTATCCACATGCTGATAATTTCATCGAAATCGGTTGACGCAGAAAAAAAACGACACGCATCGAAAGATGTAAGAAGAGTCTATGGATTTTCACCACATGTAACCACTTGTAGCTCTTGGGTTATGTTAATCGATTTTGATGAAATTTTCAGCATGTGTATAACCAGAGTTGGGCAAAAATTTTATTTAAATGAAAATTTCGAATAAAGTGGGTTCGAAGAAAACCTACTTTATTCGAGATTTTTATTTAATTAAAATTTTTGCCCAACTCTGGTTATACACATGCTGAAAATTTCATCAAAATCGATTAACATAACAAAGAAAGTTTTAAAAAATTCTATTTTATTATTTTTGCATGCAACCTTGTAAATTGTAATGTTTGGAATATTTTTTCTGCATATCATTCATTAATAAAGTTGAGGTACAATTATAAAAAAGTTATACTGGTTTAAGGAGCGTCCAAATACTTTCGTGATTCACTGTATATGTCGAACCATTGACGGACTTGTTCTGTTCGTCGAACCATTGACGGACTTGTCTGACCATTGCCGTTCCTGTTCTACTTGGATGCCCATTGACGAACATACAGTTATTTCTGTTGAGGTTTTCGGGTGTAAGCCGTGTCCTAAAGGAAGAGATTTCCCAACGTTTCGCAAGCATTGCAGCTAGCTTCATCAGGGGGTCGGAAGACACACTGATACTGGTGTGTGCCTGATTTGTGCTCCACTTATATAGTGGAGGTTGCTCATGTTCTGGTTCAGTGAGCACCAATCAAAGTAGACTTTTAATTGGGCGGCCGAACAATTAAAAAACTGGGAGGAGTGTGTGCCATATTGGACTCAGGTTGTAACCTGCATCCCTGTTGATGTTATTAGGGTGTTTCTTAATTTCCAATGATTCCCGGTGTTTTCTGAGAAAATATCCCTTAGTTCTGGCTAAAACTTTGGCTTCATTGAAAAGTATGGTGTGTCCTGTTGTTATCTGGTGTTCAGCCACAGCTGATTGAATGTAGCCTAACCTGGCGCATCGCTCATGTTCCTTGAGTCGAGTGCTCACACTCCTCCCAGTTTCGCCGATGTAAACTTTACCGCATGAGCACGGGATTTTGTATACCCCTGGCGTAGATAGTTGCGGCTGGGGATCCTTGGGGGAGGTGAGTATCTGTCCTATTTTTGTGTGTGTGGTGAAGACTGTCTTGATGTTGTGTTTTTTGAGAATTCTGCTAATACGATCGGTTGTACCCTGTATGTACGGCAGGAAGGTGGTTGTATAATTTCTGTTGTTGTCGGGCGTGGTCTGTTTGTCTCTCGGTTTCGTGAGTCGGTCTATGGTGCGGTTGATTTTTTGTTTGGAAAAACCATTTTGGCACAATGTGGTCCTTAGGTGATCAAGTTCTTGGGGTAAGTGTCGTTCTTCACTGATGCTGATGGCTCTGTTTATGAGGGAACTGATAACCGAATTCTTTTGGGCTGGATGGTGGTGGGAGGATGCATGTAAATATTGGGCGGCCGAACAATTAAAAGTCTACTTTGATTGGTGCTCACTGAACCAGAACATGAGCAACCTCCACTATATAAGTGGAGCACAAATCAGGCACACACCAGTATCAGTGTGTCTTCCGACCCCCTGATGAAGCTAGCTGCAATGCTTGCGAAACGTTGGGAAATCTCTTCCTTTAGGACACGGCTTACACCCGAAAACCTCAACAGAAATAATTGTATGATGCCGGGCCGTGAAAGCCTCAAATCTCTTACATTGACGAACATGTACATTTGCCTCATTTTTTATAAGAATAAAATACATTCTTTTTACTCTCACATAGTAATATAAAATAGCTTTCATTAAGGGCCCAAATAAAAAAGTTAGAAAAAAGCTGTTTTTATTATTTCATGCAACCTTGTAAATTGAAATTTTTGGAAAATTGTTTTTGCAGATCATTCATTAATAAAGTTGAGGTACAATCATAAAAAAGTTATATTGGTTTAAGGGGCGTCCAAATACTTTCGTGGTTCACTGTGTATGTCAAACCATCGACGGACTGGTTCTACTTATCTGACAATAGCCGTTCCTGTTCTACTTGGATGCCCATTGACGAACATGTACATTTGCCTCATTAAGAGAAATAAAATAAATTCTTTTTACTCTCACAAAGTAATATAAAATAGTTTTGGTTAAGGGCCCAAATAAAACAGTTGAAAGAATGCTTTTTTTATTTTCGCATGCAATCTCGTAAATTGTAATTTTTGGAAAATCTTGTTTGCAGATCATTTAATAAACCAATGCTTCTAATGGCTTACATAACAACAAGGCGGGTGGTACAATTATAAAAAAGTTATACTGTTTTAAAGTGCGTCCAAATGCTTTCGTGGTTCACTGTATATGGACAAATAATTCCGCGAACGTCTCTGCAGGATCAAAGTTCTTTCGTATGGATCAGCGAGGAGAAGTTTACGGCTTGGTTTCCCAGTCCTGCTTTTGTTGTCCCCGACCCGCCATTTTCTCGGTGTTCATAGTGGCCTCCGAATTCTTTCGGGGTCCCAGCGAAACAAGGAAACAACGCAGCCCTGGAGTCCGGCCAAACAATACGAATCGCAATTACGTTTTCCACGACCGTGTGCCTAGGACATTTGTTCCTTTCGCATTCTCTTTTTTTCGGTCGCGAAGTGTTCCCAGTATTTTCGGTCCACCGTGTACAATTCCGGCGGACTTATCCTCCTTTCCTCCGCGGCCGGATGGTCCTGAGTGGGTTCTCTTAAGACAAAGGACGACTTAATTGCCGGGAACTGGGCGAGCGGGAAGCATTTATAAGAAATTAGTCTGGAAGACCGACTGGATCCTCTTACAAGAATATAGATATTGCATATTGAGAAGAAAAGCGCGGAAGGAACGATCGAGAAGGAAGTCTGGGTTAGGGTAATTGAACCCGGCCTCTCGTCCATCGAATAGGGACTCTAAGAAACGTCGAACAATGACGAAGAATGGCGCAACTCTTCCCCTCGCGAACAGTCAGGTCACGCTCTGCTTCGAGTATCACTATATACTCGTGTTTAGCTTCGTCGAATCTGCTCAGCCGAAAAAATAAAAACAATCGGTCGGTAGTGCCCGGTTGCGATGCTTTCAAACCTGATCGAACATTAGAGCTTTACCCATTGTCGGTACTCGACGCATCGACGAATCGCTGCTGCGTAAACAATTCGCTCGACAAGATATCGGTAACCGTCCGCCCGACTTCATCGCCTTTCGCCGTTTTCGATTGCTCCACTTGACTCGCGGAACGAATAAAAATCGCTAAATTTTTCCTAGGAACTTTTTGCGAAATGATTAAACTCGAGGTAGAAGCATTTGATGCTGGGAAATATGAATAACAGATTGATTTACTCGTAGAATGTGGTTTACGAATTGTAAGAATTTATGATAAGGGGTTAACAATATTGACTTGCACTACTTGTTAGACTTATACTACTGACTTGTACTACTTGTTTGATTTATACTACTGACAGATACCACTTGTTTGACTTATACTACTGACTTGTACTACTTGTTTGTATGCATTAGTTACACTCTGTCGAGCTATACTGCTCGGCTGACTCTTTGCAGATTTGTACTACTTGTATGAGTCTCTTCAAATTTCTGGTACTTGTCCGTATTTCTGTGTATCCTTACTATATGTCTGATCTTATATCTTCATTGATATATATTGTACTACTTGCTTCTCTTACGATTATGTTCGATTTCTGCTCAGGCAATAGACCAGTACAGTTATATTCGCCAGCGTCTTTTATTTGAGCGGAAATAAATCACCATTCAGGACAAAAAAATTAAATTTCGCTTAGGAACTTTTTGCTAACCGATTAAATTCGAGGTAGAAGCATTTATTGGTTAGTCGCGGAATGTGGATTTGTTCTGCTTTTATTCCGTGTGTTTCTGGCTTGTACAAATTTATGGTAAATTAGGGTTAATATGGGAAATATTTTTGAGCGAACCCATTTCGCCAAAAACTTGATTACTCGCAGTTTACGCCGTGCAGTGTGCAACTTCGCAGCCCTCTCTCGCTATAGGCTCGCGTTCCTCGACCCCGTCGAGGCTTGGCTAAAAGCTCGACCCGAAAAGGTCCCAGAAAAGCGAACGTGCGGATCGATGAAACGTTTCAATTATCGGGCACATCCATTAACGCCGGCGGTCGTTGTTTGCAGCCGGTGATCGTAAGTGGCGCGCGCGGAAAAGTCTGTCGACGACGCGCTTCGCTCTCGCGGATGCGTTGCTCGGTTAGGGGGTTGGGATGTGATGCTGTAGGGCAAAAGAGGAGGAGAGGAGAGGTTGAAAGGTTGGAGGAAAGCCGGAGAAACGGCGTGGAGGAGAACGAAGAAGGATTGCCGAAGCGAAGGAGAGGGCAGAGCGACGATGAAAACGTTTTCGCGGTCGTGTGGCTACAGTGTACATAACGGCAGTGTGTTTCCAATGAAATTCCCTGTCGTGCGTCGACTTTTTCCCTCTTCTCTCTCCCTCTCTCTTCCTCCGCTCCCACCACTATCTCGCTCTCCTCTTGTTGCGCCCCGGGCAGGTTCGCTCACGGCACTCGTAACGCGCGTATTAATTTTCCGCATTTGCCGAGCTCTTTTTTGCAATCGCAACTTTTAATCCCGGCGATACGGCGACTCGACGCAGGATCGAGGTTCGCCAGAACCCTCGGAGGTTATTTCCGGGCGAGAGCAGCACGCTCGCGATATCGTTTTCCGCTTGGACGACTGTTGGCTCGACGCGCCTCGAACTTTTGCAAATAATTGTTGACGCGCTCGCTGACGGATCCGGGAAAAAAATTCCGGCAAAATCGGAACGGTGTGTCCGGCGAAATTCGAACCGAAAGGTTAAAAGTCCCTGGGGCGGTCCCTTCACCCATGCGTCGGAATTATTTCCCGTTTAGCTTAGAAAAAGTTCTGTAGACGCTGCTCGTTATTCGTTTCGTCTCGTGTCGGTTTATTGCTCGGTGTGTCCGTCGTTGTTCGTCTTCGCATCTTTAATGTGGGAATAATAGTTCCAATATGTTAAGGGATATACAGTAAATGCTCCTTCGTTGTGAAAAGGCCGGGGGTTTGAGTTCGCAACCAGCGAATAGGGACGCTATTTTTGATTTATAACTGCGTCTAGATACACACCGAGCGCGCCGAGCGAGACTTCAATAGGGAGCCGAACGTACATAGAGAAGGACACAGTGAAATACGGATCGCGTGACCGAAGCGTGTCGCCGTCGCCGGCACAGTTTAAAGGCCCGCGAGTTCTCACAATGTATGTAATGGCAATGATGGAATTGTTCATTTTCCATTAGGCTTATGAGACTTTCACTAATTCGTTTCTTGCATTTTTCTGATTAAAATGATACCAAACACGATATAATTTGTCCCATGTTTACTTTACATGTGAAGCATAATTAATAATTTTTCATACATTTAACACATACTATATATAGCATATGTTTAAATAAACAACTTAACATCTTGAAAATATGTTCTTAGCATCGAATTGGTATTTTAAATATTACAGTTTCTCTTTCTTTTCACTTGCTATCCTCTTCCATGTCCTATAGTACTCCATAACCGTCAATGAAACCATTAAATAAAGTTGAAATTACATTATCGTGTTTGGTATCATTTTAATCAGAAAAATGCCAGAAATAAGTTAGTGAAAGTCCCATAAAAGCCTAATGGAAATTAAGAAGTTTGAGTACTCGATTCACTCGAGTCAATGTTGTGGTGTTCACACCGATATACCCGAACCAACATCAATCGTTGCCGCCGTGCGGAGCGACTCGGCCGACTCGGCGTTGACAGGCAGTGGAGTGGGTAGGCACGTCACAACGATCGCATAGACGATTTTTCACAACGAAGGAGCATTTACTGTAGTGAATTAGGCCACTGAAAAACTATATTATAAAACGGTTAATAAAAAACTGTGCCAGATATGCCCAGCCTTTTCACCACGTTTTTATTAGCTCGCTTTCTTGTTTGTCTGTTTGTTCGGTACAAATTTTGCAATTGATTTTAAACTAACTTCCCGATGAGCTAGAGACTTGAAATTTTAAACATAGCTCAGAAATGGATGACAATGAAAACCGTGGGGCGCATGCAATAGATAATTGATGCATGAACACCTAAATCACTAACAACTTTATTGCACTGCAAATTATATGAACTGTTTTGCGAGTTTCCTCAGCGGCAGCTACTCTCTACACTCCTTACTATGTATTATCTTGCGCCCCACGTTTTTCGTTTTAAATCTTACAAGTATTTTCATAGCTATTCAAAATTCACAATCACAAATTTTCAGGTCAATATGTACGGGGTTAGGAATCTGTATTGGGCTAAAAAAAATTATTTTATACTTTTTAGTCCGTTTTAAACGTGGCGTTTTTTAAAATTTTATTTTATACTTTTTAGTCCGTTTTAAAAACGTGGTATTTTTAAAAAAGTTATTTTTATTTAAATAATTTTTGTGTAAGAGCGGTGGGGAAATGCTGTTACGCACACCTCCCTAAGATAAAAGTTGGGAGGTAGTGTGGGGCTCGGCTCCCCCTAAGATGGAATTTGGGGGAACGGGACTTATCCCTACCCATACTCACTAAAACCCCACCGCCCAAGGGCTTTTTACCAAGTTTTTATTAGCTCGCTTTTTTTTACCACGTTTTTATTAGCTCGCTTTCTTGTTTGTTTGTCTGTTTGTCTGTTTGTTCGGTGGCAAATTTTGCAATTGATTTTAAACTAACTTCCTGATGAGCTAGAGACTTGAAATCGGTTACATGGCTCAGAACTGGATGACAATGCATTATTCAAAAAAAAAATTGTTAAAAAGTCTATCCGTTTCGGAGATATAACAATTAAATATTTACCTTTTCACCCCCCCGCGAAACCTACGTCATCGCGTTCAACGGTCGCCACGCCGCGCGACAGCGCTCCCTACTCCACTACCCGTTCCCTCTCTCACTCATCCCCACTCCACTGACCCGATTCGCACCGAAGGAGCTCAGTGTGCGTCAGTGTGCGTTTGAGTTCCGTGCGGTGTTTACAAAGTCACTACGTATTATTATACTACAATGTTTGTTTACCAATCGAAGGGACAGATACACCGAGATTATCGGTCGAACCTTTATCTTTGACATATTACCACGGCGTTTCGATATGATGCGGTCCCAATACCGTCTGAAATTTACTACATGTCTCTGTTATAATCTCAAAATAATGTCTACAAAAAAGGAGCAGTTCGTTAATGATGATTTTCACAGAGAAGTCGCCAAATCACCAGGTATGCCATTAAATATTTTACCACGTTTTTATTATGTCGCTTTCTTGTATGTCTGTTTGTCTGTTCGGTACAAATTTTACAACTGATTTTAAACTAAATTCTCGATGAGCTAGAGACTTGAAATTTTAAACATAGCTCAGTACTATATGACAATGTAGTATTTAAAAAAAATTTTTTTAAATTTACAACAGGCTACGCGTTTAGGAGATATGAACTATTAAAAATTTAACCGTTACACGTCCCCGCGCGACGACCGGTAGTGCCCACTCGGTTCCCACTCCACTGACCTGCTTCGCACCGAAGCAGCTCAGTGTGCGTTCGAGCTCCGTGCGGTGTTTACAAAGTTACTACGTATTAGTATACTATAATGTTTGTTTACCAAGCGAAAGAACAGTTACACCGAAATTCTCCTTCGAACCTTTATCTTTGACATTTTACCACGGCGTTCGTTTTCGATATGACGCGTCGCAATACCGTCTGAAATTTACTACATGTCTCTGTTATAATCTCATCAAAATGTTCAAAATCGATTATAAAATTTCACACATGCAAGACTAAAAAGCAGAAAATAATTATTTAAATAAAAATAAATTTTTTAAAAATACCACGTTTTTAAAACGGACTAAAAAGTATAAAATAAAATTTTTAAAATCGCCACGTTTACAAAACGGACTAAAAAGTATAAAATAATTTTTTCTAGCCCCATACAGATTCCTAACCCCTGAAAATTTGTGATTGTGAATTTTTAATAGCTAAGAAAATACTTGTAAGATTTAAAACGAAAAACGTGGGGCGCAAGATAATACATAGTAAGGAGTGTAGAGAGTAGCTGCCGCTGAGAAATCTCGTACAACACTTCATATCATTTGCAGTGCAATAAAGTTGTTAGTGATTTAGTGTTCATTCATCAATTATCTATTGCATGCGCCCCACGTTTTTCGTTTTAAATCTTACAAGTATTTTCTTAGCTATTAAAAATTCACAATCACAAATTTTCAGGGGTTAGGAATCTGTATGGGGCTAGAAAAAATTATTTTATACTTTTTAGTCCGTTTTGTAAACGTGGCGATTTTAAAAATTTTATTTTATACTTTTTAGTCCGTTTTAAAAACGTGGTATTTTTAAAAAATTTATTTTTATTTAAATAATTATTCTTTTTAAAGTTTAAGGACTGTTAGGAAGAAATGCATTTACGCACTATCACCCCCCCCTACCGCCCAAAGGCTCCCACCCGATTCCTCTTCTATAGTCAAGAGGAGGAGCAGCCAGGTAACAGCATTCTTGGATCCTGAGTTTTCATTTCAGAACTGCTTTATTTCAACAGTGTACTACTTGTCGAACCATTGACGGATTTGTTCTAGTTGTCTGATCATTGATGTACATGTTCTACTTGTCTGACCATTGATGTACATGTTCTAATTGTCTGCTCATTGACGAACCTGTTTTACTAGTATCGCAATTGATCAACATGTTATACTTGTAGAACCATTGACGGATTTATTCTAATTGTCTGACCATTGATATACGTGTTCTACTTGTGTATACCAATTGATGGACATGTTCTAATTGTTTGCTCATTGACTAACCTGTTTTACTAGTATCGTAACTGATCAAGATGTTTTACTTGTCGAACCATTGACGGATCCGTTACTTTCACAAAGTTGTAGTAGTATAAAGTAGTATAAAATAGTCACTTTTGATGTTCGTTTACGGATTTGTTCTACTTGTCTGACCATTGATGTAAATGTTCTACTTGTCTACCCACTGGAGAACGTGTTCTAATTGTCCGCTCATTGACGAACCTGTTTTACTAGTATCGTAACTGATTAATATGGTTTACTTGCCAAACCATTGATGGATTTGTTCTACTTGTCTGACCATTGCCGTTCTTGTTCTACTTGGATGCCCATTGATGAACATGTGCATTTGTCTTAGAGGAATAGCATAAATTCTTTTTACTTTCACAAAGTAATGGGTCACTCCATGCCGAATCGATCACTTTTTGCAGGCACCATCGCCGATTTTGTTCTAAATGAAATATGTTGTAGTCCACGTAAAATTAGGGGGCAGGGGTTTAAGTCATCATTTTGCCGGTTTCGAATTTTTTTAGAAATGGCAGGCCTTCAAATTTTTCAATTTTTGCCCATTTCGGCGAAAACGGGCCTCACTTACGAATTTTTATCTCAAGAACCATTTGTCCGATTGAGCTAAATTTTTTTTTGTTTTATTCGGAAAGGATTGGGCTATTACAAAATAATTTTTTCAACCTCGAAAATTAACTTTATAATGTCGAAAAATTTAAACAAATTCTTCTTTTGCGTTTTTTTTAATGATGGGGCTCAGTGATTTAAATTTTGAAAAAAATATGGTAATATTCCTTGAAGCGTCCCCTTTAAAATGAGCCCTTGAAAAAGATGGTATCATTAAAATTGGCGTCAAAATGAGTTGGTAAAGGACGCCGTGTACTCCCGTTTCAGGTAGAGGTGGGTCGAGCGCACCGCTGTTATGGTCCGTTGTCTATACCGCTGGTCTCGAGAAAATACCAGCACACTATAATAACTCTATTTATACCTGGAGAACAATATTAGTAACCACTCTTGGACAACAACACCTTTTTAATCATGACTACTTTTATAGATATTAGTTTTTATAGGAATCATATATGTTCCACAAAAAAGGTGTCATTACTCAATGGAAATCACGAGAAGGTGGTGGTTTTCTTCTATCGAGGAGGGATAAGGAGGGTTTATGGTAAGAAGTATTGTTCCGTCGCGCAGGAACAGGATTCGTAGTTTTCCTTCGGACAAGATTTATGATGCGAACGTGCGTAAATATCCTCTTCAAGAATTAAACAAACTAGGGTCATTCGGCGACCAGTCAAGGCATCTGCCTAATGTTCAGTTTTTATACAGCCTCGAAAATACAAAGTGTCATAAATCTAGTCCCTCCGAAGGACCGCCCGCGATCGGTAGGCACGGTGTCGAATTACCGAGACCCGTCGCGTCGTCGACCGAGTAAGAGATCGCCCCACTCCTCCTTCCAGGGCCTCATTCAGAGCTACGGGAAGGAGGTTCCAATAGTCAAAAGTGTACTGATTGGGAAATGCAACTTTCGGTAGGAACCAATCAGTGCATCTTATTTCCTGCTCGAGAAGCCTGACGAACATCGCGTTGAGACCGCGTTCGTCAGTTGAGTTTTACACTCTAACGTCGCGACATTCTCCAGCCCTCGGGTAGACAAGTACAACGCACGAGCCGTTGTCTTGTCAATCGTTTAATCACACGTAAAATTAGCATCACGGTAGTTCAGTGTCTAACTGTTAGGACACTCGACAAAACGGGATCGCGCCGGTCAAGATCCCTCGCGTACGGGATCACATAAGTCAAGATCCCTTGCGTGCGTTACAATTAGAAACGCGAAATTATATCATTATCTGCGCGCGTATAAGGCAGGACCTGCTAGATCAGCCTTACTGACGAGTCCACTAGCAGGTCCGGGACGAAACGCTTTCTTTAGCGTATTCATGCGTATTTCAATTCATGCGAAACGATAATTGTCTTTTGCGATCATTGACAAAACATTGAACTAGCTGCCCAAGATTAACTTGGCGGGCAGTGATCCGGAACATTCGCGAAACTACAGTTCCGCGACAAAACAAGTATGGATAGGATCATTGTGTGGGGTGGACTTAAGGATTATGGAAAAAAATAAAGGAGAAACTATTCTATTACACTAAAAACAGAGCCATCATTATCGCACGAGCAGGTTTTGCATAGCAGTAATTTATTCACAATCCGCGAGAAACTCGGTCATCGTGCCAATGATCATCGAGGGAGAACGTAATAGCTGTAAGCTCGACTTGCGGTGACTGGATGCGGGTCTCAATTCGATCGACAATGCCAGCGTGTCCCCTAGTCCCGGGATGCCTAAACAAGCTTGTTCAATCGCGATCATGGTGCGCAACAGTTTGATGCAACGCGGTCGGCCCGTTGCAGTGCCAAACAGATTCGAGCGCATCCTTCTCCGCTGTCTGATTATGGTCCATCAGTGTCCGTTCCGAGCGGATCAGAGTCTACTGATACGCTGGCGCACGCACCACGCGTAACTGACCGACCACTGTCTACCCACAGCTGACAGTAGAAAATCGTTTCTCCCGCTCTGTCGGTCTTCTACACAAGCCTACGGGGTGATCGATCGATCCTTGCCAACGCACGGCTTAACCTTGATCCGAGACGTCGCGGATTATCAGACGCAAATTGTCTCGACTATCCCGTTACCGGCTACGGAAGGCAACGCTTCTCTTCTTCTCCCTCCTCGGATGCGATTAAAAAGTTTCGGCCCCGCGCGCGAGCGCAAGATTCCCTCGCGAAATCCCCCGGCGAACCTAACGGGTTACTTTCAGCACAATATGCCCGGGAAAATGAGAAAAGTTAGCCCCGCGAACGTGTTCCAGCGTTCGCGACCGTGTAACGCGACGATGTTCGATCTAATTAAGAAACCTTAATTGTTTCGCGTGTCGTTCATCGCGACACGATGCTCTTGTCCTCGCGAGCGAGGCTGGGTCGAACGGAAACGAGATTCTGCATGGTCAAATTGCGAATTATGCTTCCTCGGGAAATATCGATACAAGCAGTATACATAACGTGATCATTTACTTTTTTCCTCAAAACGGGACATTTAATTTTTAGGTAATAGTATGTGTGTTTAGGAGAACGCATATTTCTTCATAGTTTCTATTTATTAAAAAAAAGACTGGAAGGAACACGTGGAAATAAATAATTTATGTGGTCTGGCTATTTTTCTTTGCCAACTGTCATTTTCAAGCCTTGAAAAATATTTAAGGAATCAATATTTTATTATTAAAGTGTTTTGGAAAGCTCTGAAAACAAGCTACAAGAATATGCAATAAAAAATAGCGAGGTCTATTTAAGAAATGGAAGATGACCTTCACGTGATTTTGAAACGACTATCCAAGGTCAAATCAATGACCCCATTTCATGTCCCCCTTGGAACCATACAACTTTTGTCCGAAACATTTTTCTTCATTTCCGAGGTTTGCTTGAAAATTATCATTTTGATAGGATATTGCACAAAGTGTCAACTAGGACGCACGTGCCCCGAAAATGGGGCAAGTCCGTCTCTGAGAGTTAAAAATGCTTTCGAACCTTGTCTCAAGTGCAACGAGGCAAGAAAAAAATTATTATCAAGCTTGCTACAAAATGCTTTTTATTGCATTAAATATATTGTTTAGTTTTATAGTTACCCATACAGTACAGACTTACCCCACCGTGATAGTACGGACCTGCCCCGTGTATTTACGGGGCAAGATCATCTTAGTGTTTTTCTCAATAAATTTAAAAAAATACAATAAAAACGGTTTATTTAATGTAAACCTACATCAATCTTTGTTGTACTTACCTAAAATAACAACACAGAATATATTGATAACTTGTAAACTATTGCACGTTCAGGGTAACTTAAAAGTTGTACGTGTACCTCGCACATGACTGCGAAGGAAAACACCTTCATTCTTGGGCGACATCTATGTCGAATAGTTCATACTAATATAAAAGTAACCCATAAACGCACTTGCCCCGTTTATGCACTAACCCCACTGCACCTTACCTATTTCGCTAGGCTGTGACATTTAATAAGAAAAGAACTCCATTCCGATCATATCCTGCAACAATTTCTACCTAAAAATCAAAGAATTTTGGAAAAACCACGACGAATTTCCACGAGAAAAACAGTTCGAAGGAGCGTCGTTCGCATGAAGCTGCGAGGAAAAGGGTGGCAACTGCGCAGTCTATCCTCATTGACCAGGCGAACGGGGGTCTGTATTAACTTGCGCGGAAGTTACAGGCTCGTGGCAGCGGCGACTAACAACTTAATTACCGGAAAAGCTGGTAATATG